>JAUCBJ010002650.1:0-16840 GCA_032718475.1 Nemertoderma westbladi | reverse complement strand
TATACCGGTAAATAAGTGAGATTAGAAACAAACAATTTATATTCATTTATTGCGAAGACCAGGAGGCCACAATACAATTTAAGATCAATAAGTTATGGAAATTATATTTGTTGTGGATATACCAGGTATGCCTGGAAAAAAATTATTAAATTTTTACATTATATATATATGGCACTTTATTCCGTTCCTACTCTGAGGAGCCAACTTGTGTTACTCCATCACCTTCAAAAAGAGGGATTGGGATGTGAAGATTGGTAAATACCTGGATGAGAACATTCATCTTAAATATATATATTATATTTATGCATTATATTAATGCATATCTTAAATATATATATTATATTTATGCATTATATTAATGCATATCTTAAGTATATATAAATATTATATTAATGCATATTAACTTAATTGCATTAAATTATATATTTATCTAATCCATCAAACTAACCTTTTGTTACACTATGTAAAAGTTCATTATAAGTATTATCAAGCTCTTCTACTGATAGGTAACAGCCGTAATACCGTGCATGGGCAATATATCCGGGATATGCATGTCCACCTTGAAGACGTTTCCCCAAATTAAGATCACTAGACATATCTACAGGACATCTTTCAGTGTTCACTGTATCAACCTCCCTTCTGATATGGAAATCACTTCCAACACGCCGACTGTAAATAAACTGTTGTCTATTTCCTTGACTTCTTCCAATAGCAACCATATGCCATTCATCTAGAACAACAGCACTGGCAACTTCTTGTCCTGCAACACCAGTAATCATGGGATTGTACCACAGAGAGGTGATTGCACCATGACTCCAGAAATGTGAACCAATTGATGATGTTGTTCCAAATTCATATATCGGTCCAGTTCCTCCTCCACTCCTCTTAACAAACATCAACATTGTAAATGTCTCTGAAGTTAATTCATCACTCCCATGGCCAATTGACACATAACCATGATGAAATCCCATTGCTTGATCTTCAATCCCCCCTGGTCCTGGACCATATTTTACAGCTCCATGCAATATCCCATTGAATTTACCTAGTTTTTCATCACCACGATCGTCATAATTTAAAGGCCACCATGATTTATATTCACAATCATCTATTAAAAATTAATTTGTATAAATTATAATTTGTTCAATATAGCATATGTAGACATTTTTTCGGCTGGAAATTACCTTTTTATTGCAAAAAAATATTGAGATTTTTCGGTAGGTATTTTATATTATTATTGGAAACATTATTTGTGTTGGAGGCTTATTCCTGCTTCATAGGCCTAATTCGGTTTATAGTGTGGGCCTAAATGTAACCTTTTTAAATTGCTAATAGCAATGTTATCGCCCCCTGGTGAAAATAGTGGTGGAAGACTGCATTACGCAATTCCTACTGAGCAAATAAGGTTCTTATACGAGCTAAACTTTAAAAAGCGCAACATTGCACGAATAATCAGGATCTCAACTCGTACACTGAGTAGACACTGTGAAGAATAGCAGTTGGAGAGTTTTATAACAATCAGCTGTGATCAACTTGACAACAAGATCAAATATATTTTCGATAATACCCAAATATAGGCGAAGTTTATTTAAAAGGGGCACTTGAAAGTAAGATATTCGAATTCAACGCTGGTGTGTCTGTGGAAATATCTCACTTAGATATCTATTTGTACATTAGTCTTACGTAAAAACTTTAATAAAAATTTAGATACATTTGCTTTGCTTCTGCGACTTGTTTAAAAACTGTATATTTGCCATATCGAATATCTTTTGACACTCTTACATCGCCTGGTCCAATAGCCCAGTAGGTTAACGCGTAGGTCGTGTCGTAGATTAGGTCAAGGGTTAAAATCTCATTCGGTAAATTTGTATTTTTGCACACATTTATTTCGATTACGTTAAAATAGCTGAACCAATAGCGTGCGTACAACAGATAGAACTGATTAGCTGGACTGATGGTGTGTGTTAAATAATTTATTGGGCCAATGCGAGCTCATGGAATGTTGTAGAAGGTTCTAGTGTTATTCCATACCCCAGATTTACTATATAAGGTGCCGTTTGCCCTTTGGTTATCATCTAATCTTAACTTGTTAATTGTAAACTCTCTTCTTCTGTAAGTTTGTTTAAACTATTTTGTTACTTACGTTAAATATACTGCAAACTCGAACATGTAGTTTTTAGTGTATCTATCTCGAACAGCCAAACATTAGAGGATGGCTGCCTAAATCCCTAGGGAACAGCAATGCAAGGGGGGGGGGGGGGGGGGGGGAATGCCCGCAACGCATAAGGGACCCACACCATTCACCCGTGCCCACCTAGACCATGATTCGACAGCCTGAGCGTGCCCATGCCAGAGGTAAGACTTTGTTCGACGCCTTTATCCGCTGTAAGACTATAGATCAGGGTAAAGTTTGACGACGTTCTGGACGCCATAAAATTTAGGAGTTAAATATCTTGAGTTCAAACAGAAACCCCACAGTTGACCTGCATCACCTACAGGTAGGTGCGAGCTGGTGCTGTTTTCTAGTACGTGTAAGTACACTTCGTGCAAACAGCACAGAGCACACTCTATAATTTGGTGACTTTACCGTACTAGCGATTCAGTAGGTACGTACTAAAAGGTAGAACGATCTATAAACAAGCTAAAAACAAGCTAAAACCCCCTATAACGAGCTATAATATGAAAATTTACATTAAAAAAACGTCCCTTGGGTGTGTTTAACTTTTGGATTAACACGGTGGTCTGAAAAATACCGACGGTTAAAAATTAGGGTAGGCTTATCTGCCTATGCCTAATTGATACTGGTAAGTTTTTTTTATATTGGCCCATATTGCTCACTATATTCCTCTATTCTATATCGACCAGAAGCTGACAGCGGATAGCAGGATGGAGGATGATAGAGAGATGGGAGACCTCTCCACTGCTGCACTGTATGATAGTCATATAGTGCAGTATTGGCATGCTGACTAATGCAGTAAAGACTGATTTCGTAATACCACAAAGATGAAAATCATTATGGACTAAGAAACCAAATTGCGTAATTAAATTACTGACTAGGAAAATAAATCCATTCTAAAATGTTTTTTTTATTGTCAATTTTCAGATTATAGCTCGTTATAGGTGGTTATAGCTTGTTTATAGGAAGTTATAGCCCGTTATAGATCGTTATAACCCGTTATAGATCGTTCTACCCTTTAGTACGTACCGATTCAGTACCGGTTAGCACTGTATGCCTTGCTGTCAACTGATCTGTCTGGGTTTGGGTACGTACTAAAAGGTAGAGCTATCTATAACGGGCTATAACGGGCTATAACTTCCTATAACAAGCTATAACCACCTATAACGAGCTATAATCTGAAAATTTACAATAAAAAAACATATTTTAGAAGTGATTTATTTCCTTAGTCAGTAATTTAATTACGAAATTTGGTTTCTTAGTCCATAATGCTTTTCATCTTTGTGGTATCACGAAATCAGTCATTACTGCTTTAGTCAGCCTGCCACTTCTCATTATCTGACTATCAGACAGTGCAGCAGTGGAGAGGTCTCCCATCTCTCTATCATCCTCCATCCTGCTATCCGCTGTCAGCTTCTGGTCGATATAGAATACAGGAATATATTGAGCAATATAGGCCAATAAAAAAAACTTACCAGTATCAATTAGGCATAGGCAGATAGGCCTACCCTAATTTTTAACCTGCGGTATTTTTCAGACCACTGTGTTAATCCAAAAGTTAAACACACCCAAGGGGCGTTTTTTAATGTAAATTTTCATATTATAGCTCGTTATAGGTGGTTATAGCTTTTTTATAGGAAGTTATAGCCCGTTATAGATCGTTATAGCCCGTTATAGATCGTTCTGCCTTTTAGTACGTACCCTGGGTTTGACGTATTTGCTCAGGCAAAGGGCAGCTTTCCTGCTACCGGCAAACCATTTAGGCTAAAGGGCGGTTACTTACACCCTACCGCGCCCTTGCCACATACTGCTAGGTATTTGCTGCATACCACCGTGGCAACAAAGTTTCTAGAATAAAATTACATACCAGATCAGCTAGTGGTATGGTAGCAATTAACATCCTATTCTCTATTTTCACAATCAGAGTCTGGTATCAAGTGCCGATTATGGGTGTAGTTACTGACAGCGTACTTGCCTGATCGAGTTGTGAATATAGGAGGAGAGAGCCCCTTTGACGTCAGTTTGTAAGTATTGCGCCTACAAAGAGCGACTAGCTTATTCAGTAGCTAGCGCCCGATATTATTATTATTTTGTTAAAAGTCACCAAAACCTCGTAGGTATCACGTCACAAAACATTTCACTTTACCATAACACACACACACACACACGCGTCTTAAGATTTCTGTTCTACTGATATTACCCCCTTTTGACTGTTGTAGTTAGGATTCGCTACGCGGGGATTGTTTTCTCGCAAGTTTGGTCTGTTTCTGTAGACTGTACTTCTGCCTCACCGGTTAGGGAGCGGTCACCCTGATTGCTGAGTTAGCCCGGGCAATTGATTCGCCCAATTTAGTTTAGTTTAGTTTAGTTTATTTCGCCACACATGTTGAAATACATAAATACAAAAAACAATTATACCTGGCATCAACTTATAAATAAGCTACTGCGTGTTACACGGGATTGTTGTTAAATAATAATAAACACGGTAAATAGAATTATTACACAATTATACAGTAGGTTTTCCACTGTTTAAAAAATTAAAATAAGTACAATTATTATTATTATTGCACTCAAAATACACCTAATGGTGTACATCATCAAAAAGATAATTGATTTATCTTTTAGCTGAACATATGATGAAATGAAAATTACAATTACACTCAAAATACGATACGATATACAATACAATAAAATCACGTGAAATAAAATAAAATAAATCAGTGATTTAAAAATAAAAATTTAAATTTTTAAACGTTGGGGGGAATGGGAGATTGTAAAATCAATACCCTTATGTTACAGCCAAGGACAACTCTACTACTGTAAGCATAAGGTACAGTAACAGATTACTGACTTATTACTGTATTCTGGTATTACAGTATTATGTGTATAGACTAGACAAGGCAGGATACTGGGATATACCAGTATTGGCACTGGGTACTGTAAACAAATGGTACAACTTTAGTGCAGTAGTGTATCCCGTATCCTAATTAAAAGTATCACGCTGACGTTATTTACTACTGGTACTGTACTACTGTAGTACAGCAGTATAGTACTACTACAGTACTAGAGTTAGGGGCCTATACCAGCTGGCGGTCCATGGTACACTGTACCTAATCGGTTTGCCTGACTCAGTAGCTGACAATGCAAAGATGAGCTTGGTGGGACTGCTGGACTGATACACGATAACGTGACGGGGTCGCCCCCTAGTGAGATTACAACGCACAAATTTGTCTAAAATATCTTACGGTATTGAATTTAGAAAGAGAAAGAGAGTTTATATTGTACAATATAACACATGTCTAGGATCGATTATTTATGTACATTAAGATGTTAAACAAATAAAATGTCAAGCAGTATCTCATTGTATAAATCATACAGTAAAGTGTATTGGCTATGCAATAAAATTAAGTAAAATTACACGTACAGTAGGTCAATTCAATAAAATTTCATAAAAATAACAGAACAGTACTATAAAATTGTGACAACGTGCTTGCATTTAAAATGGTTTAGCTATACAGTAAAATTCATAAGAATAACAAACAGTTTCTAAGTAAAATGATTGCATTAAAATTATATAGTGTACAATATTTACTAAAAGACTAAAAATTCAATAAAATTTTCATAGAGCAGTAAAATATAAAATGGTTTGGTTTTTAAATAAAACGATTGCATTAAAATTATATATGTACAGTATTTACTTAAAATGGTTAATGATTTACATCAAAATAACAACTGATGTAGGTCCATACCACTTAGGTCTAAGTAAGGCGTTTGATTATGATTAATGATTATGGGTTGAGTAGGTCATCAAGATTCGGGAGACACAAATTACAATTCATTTGGACACAATCGCAGTTTAATCT
Source organism: Nemertoderma westbladi (assembly GCA_032718475.1). NCBI lineage: Eukaryota > Metazoa > Xenacoelomorpha > Nemertodermatida > Nemertodermatidae > Nemertoderma > Nemertoderma westbladi. The sequence continues at coordinate 10,804 of JAUCBJ010002650.1, read as the reverse complement.
CCATGTACAGTTGATATCTACGTCATATCGTTTATGGAAGTGTCGCCAGAATAGGTCTAGGAGTCGAGCCTTTAGTCCAACATGGTTAAAAAATTCAGTTCGCGATGGTAACTGATTAGCTAGAAGCGGCGCACGGAACCAAAAATTTTGCTTCGAAATACATTTCCGTGGTTGCGATATATCGAATGTAAGGTGATTTGTGCTACGAGTATTCCTGTCCCGATTGTGCGTCTTTACTTTGACGTGCTGCGTCCAGTCGATGTCATATTTATTATTTATTATTTTTGATAGTGTTAGAAGGTCACATAATTGGAGGTATAAAGATATTGGGAGTATATTTAGTTTTAATAGTCTTTCTTTGTATGTATACTCATCACTGCCTAATATCCAAATTGTACTTCTGCGTTGGATGCTTTCTACCAGATGGGAATCAGTTTTGTTTGGATACCAGCAGGCCGACCCATATAGAATTATGGGTAACACCATGGATTTATACAAATTCAACTTTGCCAGAATAGGAAGTGTTGCTGCACAATTTCTTCGGATTAATTGAAATGCATTATTTCCCTTTTTACATTTCTCCTTGATATGCGCCGTCCAGGACAAATTAGACGTAATTGTTATTCCCAAATCTTTTTCTTTATCAACGCGCGATATTAATTTTGAGTTTATACTGCGCCCTTCAATATCCCCACGAAATACTATCTGCTTACACTTCGACTCATTGAATTCTAACCCGGCTTCCAGACCCCATGTAACAAGTTGATCAATATCGAGTTGGGTGTTTATCGGATCGTTTATCGGTGATATCGACATTAATTTACAGTCATCTGCGAGGAGATAAGGGATGCTGACACCACAGACTTCTGGGAGGTCATTGTCCTCGATGAGGAAAAGCAGGGGGCCCAGGAGAGATCCCTGAGCCATGCCACTAGCTACGTCTCTAGCGGTGGATGTCGCCTTGCCAACCCTTACAGATTGAGTTCTTCCAGATAAATAACTACGAATAATATACCAGAGATTTCCTCGTACTCCTATTCTCCACAACTTTTTAAGTAGGGATTCGTGGCTAACTGAGTCAAATGCTTTTTGAAAATCCAAGTAAACTGTCTCCACCGCCAACTGTCCATCATCCATACCTTTGTATACATTATCCAAAAAAATAAGAAGTTGTGTAATTGTTGATCTACATTTTCTAAAGCCATGTTGGGCGTTGTGTAGTCGCTCCCTCACCTGTTCATATACCGCAATGAATATACACCGTTCGAATACTTTCCCTGGGATTGCGAGAAGTGAAATCGGACGGTACAAAATTATTTTAATTTTACTCCCATTTTTATGTTGGGGATTTACTAACGCATGTTTCCACAAAATCGGAAAATAGTTGACTTTTTTCAGTATTTTAAATATTGTAGACAAAGAAGGTGCAAGGACTTTCGCTAACGATTTAAGAAACCCAGGCGAAATATTATCTGGTCCTCGGGATTTAGTAACATCAAGAGCGGACAGAATATTCTCCACGGTCTCTACCGATACATCATAGTTGCTGGACGTTGTGAAGTTAGGGGGATCAACAATATCAATTGGAGGGGAGACCTTGCTAGTAGGTAGTCGAGGTGTTTTAAAGACAGATTGGAAAAATTCATTAAAAAGCTCAGCTTGTTCAATGTCCGTGGAGGCAATGTGATTTCTGTAATGCAAAACTGGTGGTAGTTGTGATGATCTGCGGAGACTTTTAAAGTATTTAAATAAGTGTTTCATCGATCTCGAGTTTGAAAGGCGTGTCTCATACTGCGCTTGATCTTCTATAATGTCACTTTCAATGTCTTTTTGGAGTTGATCAAATTTCATCTGTAATGTAAGTGCAGGTGATTTATATTTAGAGATTTTCCGTTGTACTGTATGTAGCTGTTTTAATTTGTGGGATGTTTTTTGTGAAATCCATGGTGGTTGAGATGCCCTGTGGATGGTCCGTTTTGGTACACAACTGTCAATTACTTTATATATCCATTTGTACCACTTTTCAATAATCAAGTCATAATCCACCACATTATCTACTATAGGATATTCTAACACAAATGGATGTGCGGCGCAAACTTGAGTTGCTTTCAGTACGTCGATTTTGCAAAAACTGTAATATACCATCGTATGTGAATCATATTCGAGCTGTGTTTGTGTGCTCTTCACAGATCGTAGGTCTAATAAGCAGACGACAGGGTCATGATCCGATTTGATTTGATATGCATTCAACTGTCTGGTAAGATTATTGTCAACTTCCGTATTGAGAACTGTAGTATCAGTAAGTGTGATAAAAACATCAAGGGTATTAGTACCGCGAGTAGGGAATGTTACGTGCTGTTTAAGGTTGTATTTATCAACAAAAGATAAGATTGACTTTTCATAAACGTCAGCTGAAAAATGTGATTCCCAATTTATTAGTGGCAGATTAGTGTCTCCACATAAAATAATTTCGTCAACACGACTTCTCCACGATTGTATGTATTCAAATAGTGTGAAGAAGTCTGTAACGGGTAAGCGATATGGGCTCTTTTCAGGGGGGTTGTATATGCACAAAATTAAACAACGCCAAGCATTAAAATTGCACTTACAAATCGCAACAGATGATGCAAGAGTTTTAGAAGCACCCGGGATCTCTTCCGGGGTGTAGTTAATCCCAGATTTTATTGCAATAAGGACACCACCATGAGAAGACACCCCATTCTCACTCACTTCGCGCTCGGTACGTACTAAATTATAACCTGAGAAAAACAATTCACTATCTAGGATATCAGTCGTTAACCACGTTTCAGTAAAACAATATACAATAATTATGTAATAAAATTAAATTTGCTAAACTTTTACGTCTGTGTAGATTGAGTAGACTACATGCATTATATAGCAATAAGTTCGCAGTAACATGAGATATAATTGGCACATCTGGTGAGGTATGGGATGCAGTATGCAGAGTCTCTGGAGACTCGACCGCCACCTGAGACCCGACATTCTCGGGAGATTCGACCGCTCCCTCAGATCCAACAGGGTCTGGAGACTCGACTGCCCCCTGAGACCCGACAGTCTCTGGATACTCGATCGCACCCTCAGACCCGATAGGGTCTGGAGACTCGACCGCCCCCTGAGACCCGACAGTCTCTGGATACGCGACCGCTCCCTCAGACCCAACAGGGTCTGGAGAATAGACCACCCCTTGAGACCCGACAGTTTCTGGAGACTCGACCGCTCCCTCAGACCCGACAGTCTCTGGATACGCGACCGCTACCTCAGACCCAACAGGCTCTGGAGAATCGACCGCCCCCTGAGACCCGACAGTCTCTGGAGACTCGACCGCTCCCTCAGATCCGACAGTCTCTGGAGACTCGACTGCCCCCTGAGACACGACATTCTCTGGAAACTCGACCGCTCCCTCAGATCCGACAGTCTCTGGAGACTCGACCACCCCATGAGACACGACAGTCTCTGGAGACTCGACCACCCCATGAGACACGACAGTCTCTGGAGACTCGACCGCCACCTGAGACCCGACATTCTCTGGAGACTCGACCACTCCCTCAGATCCGACAGTCTCTGGAGACTCGACCACCCCATGAGACACGACAGTCTCTGGATACTCGACCACTCCCTCAGACCCAACAGTTTCTGGGGACTCGACTGCCCCCTCAGACCTGACAGTCTCTGGAGACTCGACCGCCCCCTCAGACCCGACAGTCTCTGGAGACTCGACCGCCCCCTGAGACCCGACAGTCTCTGGAGACTCGACTGCTCCCTCAGATCCGACAGTCTCTGGAGACTCGACCACCCCCTGAGACACGACAGTCTCTGGATACTCGACCGCTCCCTCAGACCCAACAATTTCTGGGGACTCGACTGCCCTCTGAGACCCGACAGTCTCTGGAGACTCGACCACTCCCTCAGACCCGACAGTTTCTGGAGACTCGACCGCCCCCTCAGCCCCGATAGTCTCTGGAGACTCGACCGCCCCCTGAGACCCGACAGTCTCTGGAGACTCGACCGCTCCCTCAGACCCGACAGTTTCTGGAGACTCGACCGCCCCCTCAGCCCCGATAGTCACTGGAGACTCGACTGCCCCCTCAGACCCGCCAGTCTCTGGAGACTCGACTGCTCCCTCAGACCCGACAGTTTCTGGAGACTCGCCAGATAGTCAGTCTACACGTTTGGATGGCGATACAGGGGTCACGGATGGCTGTGCCGCCTTAGATCTGTAGATGGTCTTAGGATGGTGGCTGGAAGGGACTTCCTTATGAACTGGTAGAGATCCCTGAGTTCCATAAGGAGATGCATTACGATGGTTCAGTTTAGCAGCATCTATAACTTCGCTCCTGTATATAACCCAACGTTTATCAGGATGTGATTTCTGTAGATTACGGCGTTCTTCTCTTAGTTGGTATTGATAATTGGATTCCGAAGAAGTGTAATCGGGCGATATATATACGTTGTTGTAGCGTTGTGATTGACGCAGCTCGCGTGATTTCCGAAGTAAGGTTGCTCTCATATTTGGAGATAAGGTGACCACTATCGTTTGCGTCCCGTTATCTTTAATTTTACCCACCCGTTTAGTGGATATATCCGTGGATACCAACTCAATGCGTATAGATTTGGCAATATCAATCACAAGCTGGTTATCATCGTCCTCTACTGAGGTTCCGCTAACAACAATATTATCTTTACGACGCTGTTGTTCTGTTCTTCACCCTTAACTCTGCGCGCAAGAAGAGCTAGATTAGAAGGTTTGTGGGAGTTATTGCTGCGTTTGGACTTACGGGAGGATGGAACTTCATTCCATTCGCCATCATCTATTAAGATCGAGGGGGAATAAAGTCCGTCCAGTTTCCCATGTAGATCCTCCACACTGGTCTCAATCTCAACTCGCAATTCCTTAAGTCTGGTATTTACTAGTTGTCGGTTGTCATTTATACTTTTTTCGATATTGGTCGACTTGTCTTCAGCAGCATCAAGTTGTTGCTGAAATTCAAGAAGTTTATCGTCTATGCGACACTCCAAATCTTCTAAATCTTTTGATGTTCGAGACAACCGTCGCCCAACACATTGACCACAATAAAAGTCAACTCGGCCAAAGTCTGTTCCGTTCGCGGCGATACATATCATCGAAATTTCGCAGTTCGCACCCGAGCAGCAAACTTCTATCTCTTCGCTACCGTCGTTTCTTTGGTTTGAAGGTACCGAAACAGCTTCAACGTTAGCGGGAGGTGTTATCTTTGCTGACTTAACCTCCCGTTTCTTCTGCATGGTGGTGTGTATAGATCCGGATGAACTTTGCCGATGGTCAGAAGCAATGCTTGACCGGCGGCCCCCACCTGTAGTCGGTTGCGAGTGGGACATATTCTCTCTTTACTTTTTCGCTAGGGTCTGTCGCTTTGTGCTTTGCTGTGCAACTAGGCGTTGAATTCCACAATATCAATAAAAAACCAATATCAAAATCAGAATCAGTTTAAAGTAATTAGTCAGTTCATAAAATTCAGGGATATTCAACGTATATTTCAGATATGGTACAGATTGTGGTTGACTATGTTAGTAGTACAGTAGTCTTAGTTATGATCTTTACAGTACTTACCACTATTATGATAAGGCTATTATATACTACTACTATTTCTGCACTAAAAAGTATATTTCGACCGTAAAAATCAAATATCTGCCGGAAAAATTTCGGCATTAAATTGCAAATTTGGGCCAAAATTGTAGTCCCAATATTTTTTGTATTCTCAATATTTTTTTTGTAGTCTCAATATTTTTTTTTGTAATCTCAATATTTTTTTTGTAGTCTCAATGTTTTTTTGTAATCTCAATATGTTTTTAACCTTTTGGCTTCAATGGCGCCTCATACTTTTATTGGGTTGGTAAAATCTGAAATGAAAACAAAACCAAAATTACGGTTGTTCTTGGCCTAATTTATCACCACTGTTATCTCCTACCATCCAGTTAATAGGATCCTCTAGAAGCCGGCTCAGCATTCTTGAAAATGCAGCTGCAATGCAGCATGCCGATCCTAGTAGTAATAGGATCCGATTTATACACACCAGCTGAAATGTAGATGAAATTTATGGAGATAAGAACCTAAATTGCACTGGTAAATTACGACTGTTTGGTTTTACACACAGCAGAAACAGTTTAGAGCATAAAATAACACTGTTTATTGAGTCGATGGCGTAATCCCCACAAAGATACAATATTAATGACCCACTAGCAAGCATTTACAATGTGACTGTGGAGGATAAGCACACACATTGTCTAGTGTAGGTAGAGCATTACCCCCCCCCCCCCCCCCCCCCTAGCCAGGTTTCCATTGTTAGTGATCAATAAAATTGATGCAAAGCACTAACTAATGTCTAAAGTATCTTACTTAGGGACATAGCAGGGCGAATTTTCTTTAGCCTTTAGTCGGATTTAAACATGCACTGCTAAACACTATTGTGAAAGAGGTTGAGGTGCTGTATCGACTCGGAAATTTCAACATTTTCAACAATTTCAACTGAAATTCTAATTCATAAATTATATAAATATTGAATAATAAAGTTTTTATATGATGTATAATAATATTATTATATTTCCATATTTATTTTAAACTCTCATTTAATTTTATTTGAACCCAGTATGAAATACGTAATTTGTACAGAATATACATACAGTGAAACACTGTTAATCAAATTACTCACCTCTTTGCATATGGTCTTTTAGGGTGTCAGATACTTTATGAACAAGTTCGTCATAAATAGAATCAATTTCTTCCACAGATAGATAGCAGCTGTAATACCGTGCATGGGCAATGTATCCTGGGAAGATATTACCACCGTTGACAAATCTCCCCAAAGTAAGATCACCATACATATCCACTGGACTTCTTACAGTGTTGATGGTTTCTACTTCTCTTCTAATATGATTAAGACTTCCAACACGTCGACTATAAATAAACTGTTGCAAATTAACCTTACTTCTTCCGATTGCAACCAGGTGCCATTCATCAAGCTGAATAGCATTATTAACTTGTTGTACTACAACACCAGTAACCACAGGATTGTACCATAAGGATGTGATTGCGGGGTGACTCCATAAATGTGAACCTCTCTCTTGGCTGGTTCCATATTCATATATTGGTCCACTACCTCCTCCACCTCTCTTCACAAACATTACCATTGTGAATGTCTCAGAAGTTAATTGATCAGGCCCATGTGCGATCGATATATATCCATGAGCAGTACCCATTGCATGGTTTTCACTGCCTCCTGGCCCAGGACCATAGCGTACAGCTCCATGTATGATCCCAGTTAGATCTCCTTGCATATCTTTACCTCCATCATTTGGGTTTAAAGTCCACCAGGAGTCATAACCACATTGATCTAAAATGAAGATGTCCAATTTTAATGAAGTTTAACTAATACATAGTAATTTTGCAGAAAATGCCGAGATACTGTACTGTTAGAGCATCTATAATGTGACTAAGCACGAAGTAGGTGCACACCCACACAAGGTTTATATGTGAAGTTTCTACTTAAAAATTCATAAGAGAGAAAGACCCTGAGCACACTAGAAATAGTTGAGTTACACACACTCTGGCATTGCCACACTTTTATTTTCTTGCTTGAAGCATCACTCACAGAATCAATTAATCTTTTAGGTTTTTAAAAGTTGTACTTATTACAAAGTAGTGGGTTTCATTGCAATAAAAAAGCTATAATCGGCATGCTGCATTGAAGCTGCACATTGAGATGCTGGCTTAACAAAAATATTTTGCCACCACCATGCAATCCACAATGACAAGCCCAATGCAGCTAATGCATTAAGAATGATATGCAGGCTTACAATAGATTATGATATAGGATTCAGTGTTACCCACCCGTTCAAATGATTCTCGCACCCACCCAATATACTATCATTTTTTTCACATTTTAGTAGTAGCTTACTAGGCCCTTATGACTACCAGCAGCTGGTGTTTCTATCGTTGAGTTGATGGCAATTTTCGTGGTTTCATTTTCGCTCACTCAGGGTACTGGTTTGAGGGGCAGGTTCGTTTGTTCAAAACTAACCGTCATTTAATGCATGTTGCATTAGTTCTCCATAAGTTGCATCTAGTTCTTCTATTGATAGGTAGCAGCTATAGAACCTAGCATGAGCAATATATCCAAGATAGGCATTCCCACCATGAAGACGTTTCCCCAAAGTAAGATCACCAGTCATATCTACTGCACATTTTGCAGTGTTCACGGTTTCGACCTCTTTTCGAGCTCTGATGTCATCATTACTACCAACACGCCGACTGTAAATGAATTGTTGTCTATTCACCTCACTTCTTCCAATAGCCACCATATGCCATTCATCTAGAACAACAGCATTAATAACTTCTTGACCTGCCACACCAGAAACCATAGGATTGTACCACAAGGAGGTGATTGCACCATGACTCCAGAAATGTGAACCAATAGCTGAACTAGTTCCTATCTCATATATCGGTCCATGTGCTCCTCCTCCTCTCTTCACCAACATGACCACCGTGAATGTCTCTGATGTCAATCCATCAAAATGTGGAATCTGTAAGAAACCCTTTTGCACACCCATTGCTTGGTTTTCAATACCTCCTGGTCCTGGGCCATATTTTACATTGCCATGTATCTGTCCATTATTAGTTCCATGCTTATCATTATTGCCATCAGCATCATCCATTGTCCACCATGAATCATAAGCACATATACCTAAAATATAGTAACCAATAGCTTTATATAGTACATATTATATAAACTACAGTATACGGAAAGATAAATCATGGTTTCTCATCTTTGGTTATATAAAAAAGTAATATAATTAATCACATTGATCGATATAGGGTTCTGTCCTGTCTACTACTCTATTATCGATCCACATATATTGATTAACCACAATGAAAATATTCTAAACAGTATTTCTTAAAAGTGTGCCCTATACTATACACTCTTAAAATAATGAGCTGCAATGATTTTTTTTATATTTGTAAGTATTTTTACCTCAAGTATTACGAAATGGACTATGTAATTTCTATATTATTATTATTTCATTCCATATTTTTAAGTAAAACATTTAATATTGATAGTCATAGTAGATTTTAGTAGTTCTGTTCGATTGTTAATGACATTTTACAAATGATTCAACTTCAAGGGTTACAACAAAGAGTCAAAGGTTACAACAGGGCAAAGGTTAAAAAACGCTCTTTAAAAAAAGCTGGTAAAAGTAATGTAATGTAAAGAAAATAAAATAAAACTATTACGGTAATGGCAGCTCAATGTTTATACCAAATATGAGTAAATTATAGGTGTAAATAGAAATAATGATAGAAAATTATTAGAAAATTATAACTATATGAAGGCCATCTTTGTAATTATATGTTGATATTAGTTTATTTGTTGGGTAGAAAACAGGTGAAAGTATTTGGGTTGATTATCTATTTAATTGGGATCTAAAGTCCCCCTGTGATCTAAAGGCACCCAATGGTGTGTCACCACTGCTCAACCTAAATTTTTAATTATCTCATTAGGTACTTCTTAATTTTCTAAATGATAATAAAAATATTTTGTCCAAGATGTCCTATTACACTAAATTTTGTTATACCTTTTTCACTTCATAATTCACCAAAGTTTTCTATTAATATTATTATTGGGATTTAGATAGAATTGCGTATTTCGATAGATAGGCTTGTAGTTGTGAATTAATTATTTGTTCATAGATCTTACTGAAAAAGCACATCACTGGCACTTAAAGGCATCACTGGTCAAGTTATAACGGTACATACTACTGGTAGAACATAAACTTCCGGCCTTGCTGGGCTGGGAAAGTAGGTAGGCCTGCCCTATCCACTAACACTAATGTAGTATCATCCCAGTACATTCGCTACACAACACAGTGCAGCATTTTATGTCTGAAAGTATAGCACTACAGCCTACTGCCCTACCAAGTAATGTATCAATGTAAAGTATCATTGTACAAGAAACCGCCAACTGCCCATGTAACATGTACAGCAAGACAAGTACATTTCAGGGGGTGGGTGAGTTGTGACATCAAGTCAATAACAGGCTGAGTTGATAATTTGAATTAAATTGAACTTGTATAATATTCCATTAACTTACTTTTTGTTAAAGAATGCAGTTCCTCATAACTTTCTTCCAATTCTTCCACTGATAAGTAGCAGCTATAATACCGTGCATGGGCAATATAACCGGGATATGCATGTCCACCTTGAAGACGTTTCCCCAAATTAAGATCACTAGACATATCTACAGGACATCTTTCAGTGTTCACCGTTTCAACCTCCCTCCTGATATGGAAATCACTTCCAACACGCCGACTATAAATAAACTGCTGCCTATTCACCTCACTTCTTCCGATAGCAACCATATGCCATTCATCTAGAACAACAGCACTGGTAACTTCTTGACCTGCAACACCAGTAACCATAGGATTGTACCACAGGGAGGTGATTGCACCATGACTCCAGAAATGTGAACCAATTGATGAACTCGAACCAAATTCATATATCGGTCCAGTTCCTCCTCCACCCCTCTTTACAAACATCAACATTGTAAATGTTTCTGAGGTTAATTCACCAGACCCATGATCAATAGAGACATACCCATGTCTGACATCAATGGCATGGTTTTCAATCCCTCCTGGACCAGGTACATATCTAATGGCTCCATGGATTCTTCCATCATTCTTTCCTAGTTTATCATCGCCACGTTCATTTTCATCCAGTGTCCACCATGAGTCATAATTGCATTTATCTAGAATA
>JAUCBJ010002649.1:5000-45065 GCA_032718475.1 Nemertoderma westbladi | reverse complement strand
CAGTTCACTTAGGTCATCGTATTCAATGATATTGATGAGATACCGACTTACCAGTTCACTTAGGTCATCGTATTCAATGATATTGATGAGATACCGACTTACCAGTTCACTTAGGTCATCGTATTCAATGATATTGATGAGATACCGACTTACCAGTTCACTTAGGTCATCGTATTCAATGATATTGATGAGATACCGACTTACCAGTTCACTTAGGTCATCGTATTCAATGATATTGATGAGATACCGACTTACCAGTTCACTTAGGTCATCGTATTCAATGATATTGATGAGATACCGACTTACCAGTTCACTTAGGTCATCGTATTCAATGATATTGATGAGATACCGACTTACCAGTTCACTTAGGTCATCGTATTCAATGATATTGATGAGATACCGACTTACCAGTTCACTTAGGTCATCGTATTCAATGATATTGATGAGATACCGACTTACCAGTTCACTTAGGTCATCGTATTCAATGATATTGATGAGATACCGACTTACCAGTTCACTTAGGTCATCGTATTCAATGATATTGATGAGATACCGACTTACCAGTTCACTTAGGTCATCGTATTCAATGATATTGATGAGATACCGACTTACCAGTTCACTTAGGTCATCGTATTCAATGATATTGATGAGATACCGACTTACCAGTTCACTTAGGTCATCGTATTCAATGATATTGATGAGATACCGACTTACCAGTTCACTTAGGTCATCGTATTCAATGATATTGATGAGATACCGACTTACCAGTTCACTTAGGTCATCGTATTCAATGATATTGATGAGATACCGACTTACCAGTTCACTTAGGTCATCGTATTCAATGATATTGATGAGATACCGACTTACCAGTTCACTTAGGTCATCGTATTCAATGATATTGATGAGATACCGACTTACCAGTTCACTTAGGTCATCGTATTCAATGATATTGATGAGATACCGACTTACCAGTTCACTTAGGTCATCGTATTCAATGATATTGATGAGATACCGACTTACCAGTTCACTTAGGTCATCGTATTCAATGATATTGATGAGATACCGACTTACCAGTTCACTTAGGTCATCGTATTCAATGATATTGATGAGATACCGACTTACCAGTTCACTTAGGTCATCGTATTCAATGATATTGATGAGATACCGACTTACCAGTTCACTTAGGTCATCGTATTCAATGATATTGATGAGATACCGACTTACCAGTTCACTTAGGTCATCGTATTCAATGATATTGATGAGATACCGACTTACCAGTTCACTTAGGTCATCGTATTCAATGATATTGATGAGATACCGACTTACCAGTTCACTTAGGTCATCGTATTCAATGATATTGATGAGATACCGACTTACCAGTTCACTTAGGTCATCGTATTCAATGATATTGATGAGATACCGACTTACCAGTTCACTTAGGTCATCGAATTCAATGATATTGATGAGATACCGACTTACCAGTTCACTTAGGTCATCGTATTCAATGATATTGATGAGATACCGACTTACCAGTTCACTTAGGTCATCGTATTCAATGATATTGATGAGATACCGACTTACCAGTTCACTTAGGTCATCGTATTCAATGATATTGATGAGATACCGACTTACCAGTTCACTTAGGTCATCGTATTCAATGATATTGATGAGATACCGACTTACCAGTTCACTTAGGTCATCGTATTCAATGATATTGATGAGATACCGACTTACCAGTTCACTTAGGTCATCGTATTCAATGATATTGATGAGATACCGACTTACCAGTTCACTTAGGTCATCGTATTCAATGATATTGATGAGATACCGACTTACCAGTTCACTTAGGTCATCGTATTCAATGATATTGATGAGATACCGACTTACCAGTTCACTTAGGTCATCGTATTCAATGATATTGATGAGATACCGACTTACCAGTTCACTTAGGTCATCGTATTCAATGATATTGATGAGATACCGACTTACCAGTTCACTTAGGTCATCGTATTCAATGATATTGATGAGATACCGACTTACCAGTTCACTTAGGTCATCGTATTCAATGATATTGATGAGATACCGACTTACCAGTTCACTTAGGTCATCGTATTCAATGATATTGATGAGATACCGACTTACCAGTTCACTTAGGTCATCGTATTCAATGATATTGATGAGATACCGACTTACCAGTTCACTTAGGTCATCGTATTCAATGATATTGATGAGATACCGACTTACCAGTTCACTTAGGTCATCGTATTCAATGATATTAATGAGGTCACCCTTCAGGAATGTCAGCTCGTCATCATCAACAGCTGTGTAATTGTAGGAAGCTTCAACCTGAAAGAGCAAAAAGCTGAATTAATTTATATTACAAAATACATAAAGAGAATAATATTCTATAGCAGAATAATAAACAATACAATTTACACATTAGCTTAATAAAGTAATTTTACTTTCAGCCAGCCGATATCGGCTGAATCCGTTCAAATCATCACTAAACCACTACAGGGTTTCATCTAAAAGAAAAAATTGGAACCAAAGTAATAATTTGGGAAGAAAGAGGATTGGTTTGCTGTAGAAGATTACACGTATTGTGGATGGACAGGTATAATCCCTCACTTAATGTGACTAAATGATTCTCCCATTTCCATCAACTATAAATAAACTCACCGTGCACAATATCGGCTTTGAATCTTCTACTTGAGTACTATTTCGAGGTGCTGGCTCAGGGTGTGGTTCGGATAAGGTCCTCCGAGCCTCTGTGTGCTCCGGAGACTGCACGGTGGGGTCTGCTGACTGGGGTGGCAACACAGCGTGGTAAGCTGGAGGTAGCGGAGGGGGTTCATCTGTTTCGGTCTGGAGAGGCGCAGGGGACGATTGGGACCCAGCCAATGGCCCCTTCTTGCTTATAACTGCGTACTCGGGCTGCAAATATAATGTAAAGTATTCCTTATCTGTAAACCCAACACACTCTTTCGGTGGACAAAAAATGGGGTCTTAAGGGCTTCTGTGTCTATCTGTGTTCGTAAATTCATCAATAAGACTCAAATGTCCTATTTTATCGTTATGATTATAATGCACAGGAACTGATCCAGCTGACCACTGATCATAATTCTGGCACTGATCCAGCCTTGATGATATTGGCGAACTACTTGTATATAATATCTATTAATAGTCTAAAGGTGATATGAATGAAATTATATTAAACAAAATTGCATGAAATGATAACTAAATGATAAAATAATCCAATGAATGCTTCTAAAAACAAATCTACTTGGTTGAAATAAAAAATAATGTGCCACTGTAACCTGATCCTTTCCCTTAATTGATCATTTAACATTAAGACCAGATGGGATTTGCGTTAAGCCCCCCCTCCCCAATGATAGCGTAATAATTGTTTAGTTATAGTAAAGCAGAATGGAATATAAATATAACGCAAATTGTTATTATCATTATTGACATGATATAATCATTATAAAATAATTAGACAGTATATGATGTAAGCTAATGACCCAAGACTGGTGTTCTAATAATGGAGTTATAACGAGGAGATATTACGGCAAAATCCGTAATGGAGTGATGCTGGAGATGGAAAAAACCATGAAACGGTACCACACAGCGCTGGTCCAACCCCGAGTGACGGTACCACACAGCGCTGGTTCAACCCCCAGTGACGGTACCACACAGCGCTGGTTCAACCACCAGTGACGGTACCACACAGCGCTGGTTCAACCCCCCAGTGACGGTACCACACAGCGCTGGTTCAACCCCCAGTGACGGTACCAGACAGCGTTGGTTCAACCCCCAGTGACTGTACGGTACCACACTGTGCTGGTTCAACCACCAGTGACGGTACCACACAGCGCTGGTTCAACCCTCAGTGACGGTACCACAAAGCGCTGGTTCAACCCCCGGTGACGGTACCACGCAGCGCTGGTTCAACCCCCAGTGACGGTACCACACAGCGATGGTTCAACCCCCAGTGACGGTACCACATAGCGCTGGTTCAACCCCCAGTGACGCTACCACACAGCGCTGGTTCAACCACTAGTGACGGTACCACACAGCGCTGGTTTAACCCCCGGTGACGGTACTACACAGCGCTGGTTTAACCCCCGGTGACGGTACCACACAGCGCTGGTTCAACCCCCAGTGACATAACCACACAGCGCTGGTTCAACCATCAGTGACAGTACCACACAGCGCTGGTTCAACCCCCCAGTGACGGTACCACACAGCGCTGGTTCAACCCCCAGTGACGGTACCACACAGCGTTGGTTCAACCCCCAGTGACTGTACGGTACCACACTGTGCTGGTTCAACCACCAGTGACGGTACCACACAGCGCTGGTTCAACCCTCAGTGACGGTACCACAAAGCGCTGGTTCAACCCCCGGTGACGGTACCACGCAGCGCTGGTTCAACCCCCAGTGACGGTACCACACAGCGATGGTTCAACCCCCAGTGACGGTACCACATAGCGCTGGTTCAACCCCCAGTGACGCTACCACACAGCGCTGGTTCAACCACTAGTGACGGTACCACACAGCGCTGGTTTAACCCCCGGTGACGGTACTACACAGCGCTGGTTTAACCCCCGGTGACGGTACCACACAGCGCTGGTTCAACCCCCCAGTGACGGTACCACATAGAGCTGGTTCAACCCCCAGTGACGGTACCACACAGCGCTGGTTCAACCACCAGTGACGGTACCACACAGCACTGGTTTAACCCCCGGTGACGGTACCACACATCGCTGGTTTAACCCCCAGTGACGGTCCCACACAGCGCTGGTTCAACCATCAGTGACGGTACCACACAGCGCTGGTTCAACCACCAGTGACGGTACCCCACAGCGCTGGTTTAACCCCCGGTGACGGTACCACACAGCGCTGGTTCAACCCCCGGTGACGGTACCACACAGCGCTGGTTCAAACCCAGTGACGGTACCACACAGCGCTGGTTCAACCCCCCAGTGACGGTACCACACAGCGCTGGTTTAACCCCCCAGTGATGGTACCACATAGCGCTGGTTCAACCAACAGTTACGGTACCACAAAGCGCTGGTTCAACCCCCAGTGACGGAACCACACAGCGCTGGTTCAACCCCCAGTGACGGTACCACACAGCGCTGGTTCAACCCCCAGTGACGGGACCACACAGATGTGGTTCAACCCCCAGTGACGGTACCACATAGCGCTGGTTCAACCCCCAGTGACGGTACCAAACAGCGCTGGTTCAACCACCAGTGACGGTACCACACAGCGCTGGTTTAACCCCCGGTGACGGTACCACACAGCGCTGGTTCAACCCCCGGTGACGGTACCACACAGCGCTGGTTCAAACCCCCAGTGACGGTACCACACAGCGCTGGTTCAACCCCCCAGTGACGGTACCACATAGCGCTGGATCAACCAACAGTGACGGTACCACAAAGCGCTGGTTCAACCCCCAGTGACGGTACCACACAGCGCTGGTTCAACCCCCAGTGACGGTACCACACAGCGTTGGTTCAACCCCCAGTGACGGTACCACACAGCGCTGGTTTAACCCCCGGTGACGGTACCACACAGATGTGGTTCAACCCCCAGTGACGGTACCACATAGCGCTGGTTCAACCACCAGTGACGGTACCACACAGCGCTGGTTCAACCCCCCAGTGACGGTACCACACAGCGCTGGTTCAACCCCCAGTGACGGTACCACACAGCGCTGGTTCAACCCCCAGTGACGGTACCACACAGCGCTGGTTTAACCCCCAGTGACGCTACCACACAGCGCTGGTTCAACCCCCGGTGACGGTACCACACAGCGCTGGTTCAACCCCCAGTGACGGTACCACATAGTGCTGGTTCAACCCCCAGTGACGGTACCACACACCGCTGGTTTAACCCCCGGCGACGGTACCACACAGCGCTGGTTCAACCTCCAGTGACGGTACCACACAGCGCTGGTTCAACCCCCAGTCACGGTACCACACAGATGTGGTTCAACCCCCAGTGACGGTACCACTCAGATGTGGTTCAACCCCCAGTGACGGTACCACACAGCGCTAGTTCAACCCCCCAGTGACGGTACCACATAGCGCTGGTTCAACTCCCCAGTGACGGTACCACACAGCGCTGGTTCAACCCCCAGTGACGGTACCACACAGATGTGGTTCAACCCCCAGTGACGGTACCACACAGATGTGGTTCAACCCCCAGTGACGGTACCACACAGATGTGGTTCAACCCCCAGTGACGGTACCACACAGCGCTGGTTCAACCCCCAGTGACGGTACCACATAGCGCTGGTTCAACCCCCGGTGACGGTACCACACAGCGCTGGTTCAACCCCCAGTGACGGTACCACATAGCGCTGGTTCAACCCCCAGTGACGGTGCCACACAGCGCTGGTTCAACCCACAGTGACGGTACCACACAGCGCTGGTTCAACCCCCAGTGACGGTACCACACAGCGCTGGTTCAGCCCCCAGTGACGGTACCACACAGCGCTGGTTCAACCCCCAGGGACGGTACCACACAGCGCTGGTTCAACCCTCAGTGACGGTACCACACAGCGATGGTTCAACCCCCAGTGACGGTACCACATTGCGCTGGTTCAACCCCCAGTGACGGTACCACACAACGCTGGTTCAACCCCCAGTGACGGTACCACACAGCGATGGTTCAACCCCCAGTGACGGTACCGCATAGCGCTGGTTCAACCCCCAGTGACGGTACCACACAGCGCTGGTTCAACCCCCAGTGACGGTACCACACAGCGCTGGTTCAACCCCCAGTGACGGTACCACACAGATGTGGTTCAACCCCCAGTGACGGTACCACATAGCGCTGGTTCAACCCCCAGTGACGGTACCACACAGCGCTGGTTCAACCACCAGTGACGGTACCACACAGCGCTGGTTTAACCCCCGGTGACGGTACCACACAGCGCTGGTTCAACCCCCGGTGACGGTACCACACAGCGCTGGTTCAAACCCCCCAGTGACGGTACCACACAGCGCTGGTTCAACCCCCAGTGACGGTACCACACATCGCTGGTTTAACCCCCGGTGACGGTACCACACAGCGCTGGTTCAACCCCCAGTGACGGTACCACACAGCGCTGGTTCAACCCCCAGTGACGGTACCACACAGATGTGGTTCAACCCCCCAGTGACGGTACCACATAGCGCTGGTTCAACCAACAGTGACGGTACCACAAAGCGCTGGTTCAACCCCCAGTGACGGTACCACACAGCGCTGGTTCAACCCCCAGTGACGGTACCACACAGCGTTGGTTCAACCCCCAGTGACGGTACCACACAGCGCTGGTTTAACCCCCGGTGACGGTACCACACAGATGTGGTTCAACCCCCAGTGACGGTACCACATAGCGCTGGTTCAACCACCAGTGACGGTACCACACAGCGCTGGTTCAACCCCCAGTGACGGTACCACACAGCGCTGGTTCAACCCCCAGTGACGGTACCACACAGCGCTGGTTCAACCCCCAGTGACGGTACCACACAGCGCTGGTTTAACCCCCAGTGACGCTACCACACAGCGCTGGTTCAACCCCCGGTGACGGTACCACACAGCGCTGGTTCAACCCCCAGTGACGGTACCACATAGCGCTGGTTCAACCCCCAGTGACGGTACCACACACCGGTGGTTTAACCCCCGGCGACGGTACCACACAGCGCTGGTTCAACCCCCAGTGACGGTACCACACAGCGCTGGTTCAACCCCCAGTGACGGTACCACACAGATGTGGTTCAACCCCCAGTGACGGTACCACATAGCGCTGGTTCAACTCCCAGTGACGGTACCACACAGCGCTGGTTCAACCCCCAGTGACGGTACCACATAGCGCTGGTTCAACCCCCAGTGACGGTACCACACAGCGCTGGTTCAACCCCCAGTGACGGTACCACATAGCGCTGGTTCAACCCCCAGTGACGGTACCACACACCGCTGGTTTAACCCCCGGCGACGGTACCACACAGCGCTGGTTCAACCCCCAGTGACGGTACCACACAGCGCTGGTTCAACCCCCAGTGACGGTACCACACAGATGTGGTTCAACCCCCAGTGACGGTACCACATAGCGCTGGTTCAACTCCCAGTG
The DNA here is from genome assembly GCA_032718475.1 of Nemertoderma westbladi. Taxonomy (NCBI): domain Eukaryota; kingdom Metazoa; phylum Xenacoelomorpha; order Nemertodermatida; family Nemertodermatidae; genus Nemertoderma; species Nemertoderma westbladi. The sequence continues at coordinate 36,941 of JAUCBJ010002649.1, read as the reverse complement.
ACGGTACCACACAGCGCTGGTTCAACCCCCAGTGACCGTACCACATAGCGCTGGTTCAACCCCCAGTGACGGTACCACACAGCGCTGGTTCAACCCCCAGTGACGGTACCACATAGCGCTGGTTCAACCCCCAGTGACGGTACCACACACCGCTGGTTTAACCCCCGGCGACGGTACCACACAGCGCTGGTTCAACCCCCAGTGACGGTACCACACAGCGCTGGTTCAACCCCCAGTGACGGTACCACACAGATGTGGTTCAACCCCCAGTGACGGTACCACATAGCGCTGGTTCAACTCCCAGTGACGGTACCACACAGCGCTGGTTCAACCCCCAGTGACGGTACCACATAGCGCTTGTTCAACCCCCAGTGACGGTACCACACAGCGCTGGTTCAACCCCCAGTCACGGTACCACACAGATGTGGTTCAACCCCCAGTGACGGTACCACTCAGATGTGGTTCAACCCCCAGTGACGGTACCACACAGCGCTAGTTCAACCCCCCAGTGACGGTACCACATAGCGCTGGTTCAACCCCCAGTGACGGTACCACACAGCGCTGGTTCAACCCCCAGTGACGGTACCACACAGATGTGGTTCAACCCCCAGTGACGGTACCACACAGATGTGGTTCAACCCCCAGTGACGGTACCACACAGATGTGGTTCAACCCCCAGTGACGGTACCACACAGCGCTGGTTCAACCCCCAGTGACGGTACCACATAGCGCTGGTTCAACCCCCGGTGACGGTACCACACAGCGCTGGTTCAACCCCCAGTGACGGTACCACATAGCGCTGGTTCAACCCCCAGTGACGGTACCACACAGCGCTGGTTCAACCCCCATTGACGGTACCACACAGCGCTGGTTCAACCCCCAGTGACGGTACCACACAGCGCTGGTTCAGCCCCCAGTGACGGTACCACACAGCGCTGGTTCAACCCTCAGTGACGGTACCACACAGCGCTGGTTCAGCCCCCAGTGACGGTACCACACAGCGCTGGTTCAACCCCCAGGGATGGTACCATACAGCGCTGGTTCAACCCTCAGTGACGGTACCACACAGCGCTGGTTCAACCCCCCAGTGACGATACCACACAGCGCTGGTTCAACCCTCAGTGACGGTACCACACAGCGATGGTTCAAACCCCAGTGACGGTACCACACAGCGCTGGTTCAACCCCCCAGTGACGGTACCACACAGCGCTGGTTCAACCCCCCAGTGACGGTACCACACAGCGCTGGTTCAACCCCCCAGTGACGGTACCACACAGCGATGGTTCAACCCCCCAGTGACGGTACCACACAGCGATGGTTCAACCCCCAGTGACGGTACCACATAGCGCTGGTTCAACCCCCAGTGACGTAGCATTTTACCTTTGTCGGAACGATATATTCCTCGTTTGCAGTCTCCATCTACGTTTTTAAAAGTAAAATTTTTAGCAACAAATAAATTAAATAGCATACCGGTACCAAAATTGCAGAAGGGGTCATGAATGGATAATGTCCCATAATAACTATGTTTTTAAACCCATATAACTTTGTATTGTGGAGCGAGCCACGCAGTTAATATCGCACCACAAAACTGCAAAATGTTAGAGTAAGATTTTCTTCTGCAAGCTACCGTTTGTAGCTAGAGTAAATTATATAGGATCTCTATCTCACTTACATACGGTTTTACAAAACAAAGTTTTACTTTATAGACAATGCCTATCAAGATAGTACTAAAAGACCATTAAGCCTACTACTTACCTACTAAGCCTACTACTTACCTACTAAGCCTACTACTTACCTACTAAGCCTACTACTTACCTACTAAGCCTACTACTTACCTACTAAGCCTACTACTTACCTACTAAGCCTACTACTTACCTACTAAGCCTACTACTTACCTACTAAGCCTACTACTTACCTACTAAGCCTACTACTTACCTACTAAGCCTACTACTTACCTACTAAGCCTACTACTTACCTACTAAGCCTACTACTTACCTACTAAGCCTACTACTTACCTACTAAGCCTACTACTTACCTACTAAGCCTACTACTTACCTACTAAGCCTACTACTTACCTACTAAGCCTACTACTTACCTACTAAGCCTACTACTTACCTACTAAGCCTACTACTTACCTACTAAGCCTACTACTTACCTACTAAGCCTACTACTTACCTACTAAGCCTACTACTTACCTACTAAGCCTACTACTTACCTACTAAGCCTACTACTTACCTACTAAGCCTACTACTTACCTACTAAGCCTACTACTTACCTACTAAGCCTACTACTTACCTACTAAGCCTACTACTTACCTACTAAGCCTACTACTTACCTACTAAGCCTACTACTTACCTACTAAGCCTACTACTTACCTACTAAGCCTACTACTTACCTACTAAGCCTACTACTTACCTACTAAGCCTACTACTTACCTACTAAGCCTACTACTTACCTACTAAGCCTACTACTTACCTACTAAGCCTACTACTTACCTACTAAGCCTACTACTTACCTACTAAGCCTACTACTTACCTACTAAGCCTACTACTTACCTACTAAGCCTACTACTTACCTACTAAGCCTACTACTTACCTACTAAGCCTACTACTTACCTACTAAGCCTACTACTTACCTACTAAGCCTACTACTTACCTACTAAGCCTACTACTTACCTACTAAGCCTACTACTTACCTACTAAGCCTACTACTTACCTACTAAGCCTACTACTTACCTACTAAGCCTACTACTTACCTACTAAGCCTACTACTTACCTACTAAGCCTACTACTTACCTACTAAGCCTACTACTTACCTACTAAGCCTACTACTTACCTACTAAGCCTACTACTTACCTACTAAGCCTACTACTTACCTACTAAGCCTACTACTTACCTACTAAGCCTACTACTTACCTACTAAGCCTACTACTTACCTACTAAGCCTACTACTTACCTACTAAGCCTACTACTTACCTACTAAGCCTACTACTTACCTACTAAGCCTACTACTTACCTACTAAGCCTACTACTTACCTACTAAGCCTACTACTTACCTACTAAGCCTACTACTTACCTACTAAGCCTACTACTTACCTACTAAGCCTACTACTTACCTACTAAGCCTACTACTTACCTACTAAGCCTACTACTTACCTACTAAGCCTACTACTTACCTACTAAGCCTACTACTTACCTACTAAGCCTACTACTTACCTACTAAGCCTACTACTTACCTACTAAGCCTACTACTTACCTACTAAGCCTACTACTTACCTACTAAGCCTACTACTTACCTACTAAGCCTACTACTTACCTACTAAGCCTACTACTTACCTACTAAGCCTACTACTTACCTACTAAGCCTACTACTTACCTACTAAGCCTACTACTTACCTACTAAGCCTACTACTTACCTACTAAGCCTACTACTTACCTACTAAGCCTACTACTTACCTACTAAGCCTACTACTTACCTACTAAGCCTACTACTTACCTACTAAGCCTACTACTTACCTACTAAGCCTACTACTTACCTACTAAGCCTACTACTTACCTACTAAGCCTACTACTTACCTACTAAGCCTACTACTTACCTACTAAGCCTACTACTTACCTACTAAGCCTACTACTTACCTACTAAGCCTACTACTTACCTACTAAGCCTACTACTTACCTACTAAGCCTACTACTTACCTACTAAGCCTACTACTTACCTACTAAGCCTACTACTTACCTACTAAGCCTACTACTTACCTACTAAGCCTACTACTTACCTACTAAGCCTACTACTTACCTACTAAGCCTACTACTTACCTACTAAGCCTACTACTTACCTACTAAGCCTACTACTTACCTACTAAGCCTACTACTTACCTACTAAGCCTACTACTTACCTACTAAGCCTACTACTTACCTACTAAGCCTACTACTTACCTACTAAGCCTACTACTTACCTACTAAGCCTACTACTTACCTACTAAGCCTACTACTTACCTACTAAGCCTACTACTTACCTACTAAGCCTACTACTTACCTACTAAGCCTACTACTTACCTACTAAGCCTACTACTTACCTACTAAGCCTACTACTTACCTACTAAGCCTACTACTTACCTACTAAGCCTACTACTTACCTACTAAGCCTACTACTTACCTACTAAGCCTACTACTTACCTACTAAGCCTACTACTTACCTACTAAGCCTACTACTTACCTACTAAGCCTACTACTTACCTACTAAGCCTACTACTTACCTACTAAGCCTACTACTTACCTACTAAGCCTACTACTTACCTACTAAGCCTACTACTTACCTACTAAGCCTACTACTTACCTACTAAGCCTACTACTTACCTACTAAGCCTACTACTTACCTACTAAGCCTACTACTTACCTACTAAGCCTACTACTTACCTACTAAGCCTACTACTTACCTACTAAGCCTACTACTTACCTACTAAGCCTACTACTTACCTACTAAGCCTACTACTTACCTACTAAGCCTACTACTTACCTACTAAGCCTACTACTTACCTACTAAGCCTACTACTTACCTACTAAGCCTACTACTTACCTACTAAGCCTACTACTTACCTACTAAGCCTACTACTTACCTACTAAGCCTACTACTTACCTACTAAGCCTACTACTTACCTACTAAGCCTACTACTTACCTACTAAGCCTACTACTTACCTACTAAGCCTACTACTTACCTACTAAGCCTACTACTTACCTACTAAGCCTACTACTTACCTACTAAGCCTACTACTTACCTACTAAGCCTACTACTTACCTACTAAGCCTACTACTTACCTACTAAGCCTACTACTTACCTACTAAGCCTACTACTTACCTACTAAGCCTACTACTTACCTACTAAGCCTACTACTTACCTACTAAGCCTACTACTTACCTACTAAGCCTACTACTTACCTACTAAGCCTACTACTTACCTACTAAGCCTACTACTTACCTACTAAGCCTACTACTTACCTACTAAGCCTACTACTTACCTACTAAGCCTACTACTTACCTACTAAGCCTACTACTTACCTACTAAGCCTACTACTTACCTACTAAGCCTACTACTTACCTACTAAGCCTACTACTTACCTACTAAGCCTACTACTTACCTACTAAGCCTACTACTTACCTACTAAGCCTACTACTTACCTACTAAGCCTACTACTTACCTACTAAGCCTACTACTTACCTACTAAGCCTACTACTTACCTACTAAGCCTACTACTTACCTACTAAGCCTACTACTTACCTACTAAGCCTACTACTTACCTACTAAGCCTACTACTTACCTACTAAGCCTACTACTTACCTACTAAGCCTACTACTTACCTACTAAGCCTACTACTTACCTACTAAGCCTACTACTTACCTACTAAGCCTACTACTTACCTACTAAGCCTACTACTTACCTACTAAGCCTACTACTTACCTACTAAGCCTACTACTTACCTACTAAGCCTACTACTTACCTACTAAGCCTACTACTTACCTACTAAGCCTACTACTTACCTACTAAGCCTACTACTTACCTACTAAGCCTACTACTTACCTACTAAGCCTACTACTTACCTACTAAGCCTACTACTTACCTACTAAGCCTACTACTTACCTACTAAGCCTACTACTTACCTACTAAGCCTACTACTTACCTACTAAGCCTACTACTTACCTACTAAGCCTACTACTTACCTACTAAGCCTACTACTTACCTACTAAGCCTACTACTTACCTACTAAGCCTACTACTTACCTACTAAGCCTACTACTTACCTACTAAGCCTACTACTTACCTACTAAGCCTACTACTTACCTACTAAGCCTACTACTTACCTACTAAGCCTACTACTTACCTACTAAGCCTACTACTTACCTACTAAGCCTACTACTTACCTACTAAGCCTACTACTTACCTACTAAGCCTACTACTTACCTACTAAGCCTACTACTTACCTACTAAGCCTACTACTTACCTACTAAGCCTACTACTTACCTACTAAGCCTACTACTTACCTACTAAGCCTACTACTTACCTACTAAGCCTACTACTTACCTACTAAGCCTACTACTTACCTACTAAGCCTACTACTTACCTACTAAGCCTACTACTTACCTACTAAGCCTACTACTTACCTACTAAGCCTACTACTTACCTACTAAGCCTACTACTTACCTACTAAGCCTACTACTTACCTACTAAGCCTACTACTTACCTACTAAGCCTACTACTTACCTACTAAGCCTACTACTTACCTACTAAGCCTACTACTTACCTACTAAGCCTACTACTTACCTACTAAGCCTACTACTTACCTACTAAGCCTACTACTTACCTACTAAGCCTACTACTTACCTACTAAGCCTACTACTTACCTACTAAGCCTACTACTTACCTACTAAGCCTACTACTTACCTACTAAGCCTACTACTTACCTACTAAGCCTACTACTTACCTACTAAGCCTACTACTTACCTACTAAGCCTACTACTTACCTACTAAGCCTACTACTTACCTACTAAGCCTACTACTTACCTACTAAGCCTACTACTTACCTACTAAGCCTACTACTTACCTACTAAGCCTACTACTTACCTACTAAGCCTACTACTTACCTACTAAGCCTACTACTTACCTACTAAGCCTACTACTTACCTACTAAGCCTACTACTTACCTACTAAGCCTACTACTTACCTACTAAGCCTACTACTTACCTACTAAGCCTACTACTTACCTACTAAGCCTACTACTTACCTACTAAGCCTACTACTTACCTACTAAGCCTACTACTTACCTACTAAGCCTACTACTTACCTACTAAGCCTACTACTTACCTACTAAGCCTACTACTTACCTACTAAGCCTACTACTTACCTACTAAGCCTACTACTTACCTACTAAGCCTACTACTTACCTACTAAGCCTACTACTTACCTACTAAGCCTACTACTTACCTACTAAGCCTACTACTTACCTACTAAGCCTACTACTTACCTACTAAGCCTACTACTTACCTACTAAGCCTACTACTTACCTACTAAGCCTACTACTTACCTACTAAGCCTACTACTTACCTACTAAGCCTACTACTTACCTACTAAGCCTACTACTTACCTACTAAGCCTACTACTTACCTACTAAGCCTACTACTTACCTACTAAGCCTACTACTTACCTACTAAGCCTACTACTTACCTACTAAGCCTACTACTTACCTACTAAGCCTACTACTTACCTACTAAGCCTACTACTTACCTACTAAGCCTACTACTTACCTACTAAGCCTACTACTTACCTACTAAGCCTACTACTTACCTACTAAGCCTACTACTTACCTACTAAGCCTACTACTTACCTACTAAGCCTACTACTTACCTACTAAGCCTACTACTTACCTACTAAGCCTACTACTTACCTACTAAGCCTACTACTTACCTACTAAGCCTACTACTTACCTACTAAGCCTACTACTTACCTACTAAGCCTACTACTTACCTACTAAGCCTACTACTTACCTACTAAGCCTACTACTTACCTACTAAGCCTACTACTTACCTACTAAGCCTACTACTTACCTACTAAGCCTACTACTTACCTACTAAGCCTACTACTTACCTACTAAGCCTACTACTTACCTACTAAGCCTACTACTTACCTACTAAGCCTACTACTTACCTACTAAGCCTACTACTTACCTACTAAGCCTACTACTTACCTACTAAGCCTACTACTTACCTACTAAGCCTACTACTTACCTACTAAGCCTACTACTTACCTACTAAGCCTACTACTTACCTACTAAGCCTACTACTTACCTACTAAGCCTACTACTTACCTACTAAGCCTACTACTTACCTACTAAGCCTACTACTTACCTACTAAGCCTACTACTTACCTACTAAGCCTACTACTTACCTACTAAGCCTACTACTTACCTACTAAGCCTACTACTTACCTACTAAGCCTACTACTTACCTACTAAGCCTACTACTTACCTACTAAGCCTACTACTTACCTACTAAGCCTACTACTTACCTACTAAGCCTACTACTTACCTACTAAGCCTACTACTTACCTACTAAGCCTACTACTTACCTACTAAGCCTACTACTTACCTACTAAGCCTACTACTTACCTACTAAGCCTACTACTTACCTACTAAGCCTACTACTTACCTACTAAGCCTACTACTTACCTACTAAGCCTACTACTTACCTACTAAGCCTACTACTTACCTACTAAGCCTACTACTTACCTACTAAGCCTACTACTTACCTACTAAGCCTACTACTTACCTACTAAGCCTACTACTTACCTACTAAGCCTACTACTTACCTACTAAGCCTACTACTTACCTACTAAGCCTACTACTTACCTACTAAGCCTACTACTTACCTACTAGCTACTACTACTACTAGGATCGGCATGCTGCATTGCAGCTGCATTTTTAAGAATGCTGTGCCGGCTTATCGACAAAATTGCACCGCCACAACTCCCTATCACCCATGACATTTGCTAGATCATCCGCATCTTCAAGGCCAGTGTCCTTTAAGATGCGTCTCAAGAAAGTCATGGGCTGTCCACCATGCTTATTCACTCCATGAGGCTGCCAAAGTACAAGATTATGCACTGGCTGGTCCTCACGGCGAAAGCAATGTCCTGGAAATCGGAGGCAATTTTGTTCTAGTGTCAAGCTTGGGGGAACCAATGAGACACCTTCAATGTTATATAGTGTCTGGTTGGAGATGTGTGCATTGTACTTGACACAATGAACCCGGCGTAGCATTCTTGTGAATGTGCCATCCAGAGATTTGGTATCCTCAGCAGTTAGAGCCCAGCATGGACTCCCATAGAGGAGTACTGGACCTACTGCTGCTCTAAATAATCGGACCTTAAGTTTCCGATTAATTCTCGGTGACTTCCGAATCCTGGAAAGCCTATTCAAGGCTGCCCATGCCTTTCCCTTACGTATTCGAAGGTCCTTACCTGACTTCCGGATCCATGATCCCAGGTAACAGAAGTCGTCCACATGCTCAAGCATAACATCTTTTGAGCTTATGCTCATCCGATCAGAGACTTGCTGAGGACTTTCAAAGTTAACTGTCAAAATTTTGGTATTTCTGGAGTTAATATAAAGACCAACACTAGAAGCAGCATGTTCTAATGAGCTGAGGAACCGTTGGGCTCCCTCTAGTGATTCTGAGAGTACTCCTACTACTACTAGGATCGGCATGCTGCATTGCAGCTGCATTTTTAAGAATGCTGTGCCGGCTTATCGACAAAATTGCACCGCCACAACTCCCTATCACCCATGACATTTGCTAGATCATCCGCATCTTCAAGGCCAGTGTCCTTTAAGATGCGTCTCAAGAAAGTCATGGGCTGTCCACCATGCTTATTCACTCCATGAGGCTGCCAAAGTACAAGATTATGCACTGGCTGGTCCTCACGGCGAAAGCAATGTCCTGCAAATCGGAGGCAATTTTGTTCTAGTGTCAAGCTTGGGGGAACCAATGAGACACCTTCAATGTTATATAGTGTCTGGTTGGAGATGTGTGCATTGTACTTGACACAATGAACCCGGCGTAGCATTCTTGTGAATGTGCCATCCAGAGATTTGGTATCCTCAGCAGTTAGAGCCCAGCATGGACTCCCATAGAGGAGTACTGGAACTACTGCTGCTCTAAATAATCGGACCTTAAGTTTCCGATTAATTCTCGGTGACTTCCAAATCCTGGAAAGCCTATTCAAGGCTGCCCATGCCTTTCCCTTACGTATTCGAAGGTCCTCACCTGACTTCCGGATCCATGATCCCAGGTAACAGAAGTCATCCACATGCTGAAGCATACCATCTTTTGTGCTTGTGCTCATCCGATCAGAGACTTGCTGAGGACTTTCAAAGTTAACTGTCAAAATTTTGGTCTTTCTGGAGTTAATAAAAAGACCAACACTAGAAGCAGCATGTTCTAATGAGCTGAGGAGCCGTTGGGCTCCCTCTAGTGATTCTGAGAGTACTCCTAAGTCATCAGCAAAGTCTAGATCAGTTAGGTACTTGGCAGGATTTCCTCGACTTCTGGAGCCAGCAGGTGGAATTATCATCACCCCATCATCATTATGATGATCTAAGGACATGCGTAGAACATAGTCAACAACAATTATGAACAAGAATGGTGCAAGTGTGTCTCCCTTGAGGACGCCCCATAACACTTCAAATGGTTCTGTGTCACCGTCAACAGTAGACACAAATGTTGTCGAACCATCGTATACTGATCTGATTGCTGCAATAATTTCATCAGGAATCCCATATAATGAAAGTATGCTGAACATACGTGAGCGAGAGACTGAATCAAAGGCCTTGAAGAAGTCAACATAGATAACAGCCAGATGCCTGTCTTTCTTTTTTGATAACTCTTCAATTATCCTTCTAAGTGCCAAAATGGGCTCCATGGTCCCACGACCTTTACGGAACCCATTCTGATTTCCACGGAGCAGTCTCTCAATTCATCAGGAATCCCATATAATGAAAGTATGCTGAACATACGTGAGCGAGAGACTGAATCAAAGGCCTTGAAGAAGTCAACATAGATAACAGCCAGATGCCTGTCTTTCTTTTTTGATAACTCTTCAATTATCCTTCTAAGTGCCAAAATGGGCTCCATGGTCCCACGACCTTTACGGAACCCATTCTGATTTCCACGGAGCAGTCTCTCAATGGGATCCCTGATGCGATTTAATAGAATTCTATTGTATAGCTTTGCAGCAATCGAGATCAATGAGATTCCCCGAAAAGAACCATAGAGTGTTAGGTTGCCCTTCTTGGGAACTGGTACCAACTTATTTGTTTTCATTTCTTGTGGGACTCTTGTTGTTCGGTACATGTCTACTATGATGGGATAGATGAGCTTTAAACACTCAGGTATTTTAAAGACCTCAGGGGGAACACCATCTACTCCACTGGCTCGATTGATCTTAATGCTCTTTGCAGCAGCCTTCACTTCTGCAAAGGAGATATCACCAATGGGAATATCTGGGAGTACAGACTCAGACACTTTTACTTCTATAAAGTTATCAGGCAATACCCCGTCATTATTGAGGAGCTTTTCAAAGTGGGCCTTCCAACCATTGAGGCGATCGGCTGGTGATTCAGCCTTAACCTTGGTGGTTGGTTGGCTTTTTCGACCAGCAAGCAAGTTAATCGATCTCCATGCCTGGGATGATTGCCTGCTGTCGTCAGCATCATTGATGGCATCAACCTGTTGGTTTATTAGTTCCTGTAAATTAACAGAGTACTGCCTGTTCAGGGACCTAGATGCAGCCTTAACTTCGTTCTTGGCCGCTGTAGTCTGTATGAGTCGGGACTCTTTCTGCGCCTTGTAGAGGTCATTTCGGCTCTTCTGAATTTTGTTGTGAGTCCAGGGGGCCCGTTTCCTGTTTCGAGGGTATACAGGAACTGTTTCTGCGGCTGCTAACTTAACTGCCTCTGTGAAGGCAGTATAGCCCTCACAGTGATCTGCCGCCTCAGAGGCAAGAACCTCATACCTGTTGCTCAGCTGTAGTGTGAAGCTGGATCTCACACTTGGCTGTTGCAACAGAGAGGACCAGTCATGCCGCGGCAAGGCAGATTTCGTTGTTCTGCTAGCACGCAGACTAAGTCTTACCTTTGCCACAATAAGGCGGTGATCACTGGAGAAGGGTCGTAGTGTAAATGCATTGCAGTCTTGTATAGAGCTCCTGTATTTCCTACGAAACAGGATATATGGTCTCATATATGGATATGAGAGTACTCTCATATGGTATATCGGTCTTATATATGGATATGAGAGTACTCCTAAGTCATCAGCAAAGTCTAGATCAGTTAGGTACTTGGCAGGATTTCCTCGACTTCTGGAGCCAGTAGGTGGAGTTATCATCACCCCATCATCATTATGATGATCTAAGGACATGCGTAGATCATAGTCAACCACAATTATGAACAAGAATGGTGCAAGTGTGTCTCCCTGGAGGACACCCCATAACACTTCAAATGGTTCTGTGTCACTGTCAACAGTAGGCACAAATGTTGTCGAACCATCGTATACTACTTACCTACTAAGCCTACTACTTACCTACTAAGCCTACTACTTACCTACTAAGCCTACTACTTACCTACTAAGCCTAATACTTACCTACTAAGCCTACTACTTACCTACTAAGCCTACTACTTACCTACTAAGCCTACTACTTACCTACTAAGCCTACTACTTACCTACAAAGCCTACTACTTACCTACTAATCCTACTACTTACCTACTAAGCCTACTACTTACCTACTAAGCCTAATACTTACCTACTAAGCCTAATACTTACCTACTAAGCCTAATACTTACCTACTAAGCCTACTACTTACCTACTAAGCCTACTACTTACCTACTAAGCCTACTACTTACCTACTAAGCCTACTACTTACCTACTAAGCCTACTACTTCCTTCTAAGCCTACTACTTACCTACTAAGCCTAATACTTACCTACTAAGCCTACTACTTACCTACTAAGCCTACTACTTACCTACTAAGCCTACTACTTACCTACTAAGCCTACTACTTACCTACTAAGCCTACTACTTACCTACTAAGCCTAGTACTTACCTACTAAGCCTACTACTTACCTGCTAAGCCTACTACTTGCCTACTAAGCCTACTACTTACCTACTAAGCCTACTACTTACCTACTAAGCCTACTACTTACCTACTAAGCCTACTACTTACCTACTAAGCCTACTACTTACCTACTACTACTACTACTACTAGGATCGGCATGCTGCATTGCAGCTGCATTTTTAAGAATGCTGTGCCGGCTTATCGACAAAATTGCACCGCCACAACTCCCTATCACCCATGACATTTGCTAGATCATCCGCATCTTCAAGGCCAGTGTCCTTTAAGATGCGTCTCAAGAAAGTCATGGGCTGTCCACCATGCTTATTCACTCCATGAGGCTGCCAAAGTACAAGATTATGCACTGGCTGGTCCTCACGGCGAAAGCAATGTCCTGGAAATCGGAGGCAATTTTGTTCTAGTGTCAAGCTTGGGGGAACCAATGAGACACCTTCAATGTTATATAGTGTCTGGTTGGAGATGTGTGCATTGTACTTGACACAATGAACCCGGCGTAGCATTCTTGTGAATGTGCCATCCAGAGATTTGGTATCCTCAGCAGTTAGAGCCCAGCATGGACTCCCATAGAGGAGTACTGGACCTACTGCTGCTCTAAATAATCGGACCTTAAGTTTCCGATTAATTCTCGGTGACTTCCGAATCCTGGAAAGCCTATTCAAGGCTGCCCATGCCTTTCCCTTACGTATTCGAAGGTCCTTACCTGACTTCCGGATCCATGATCCCAGGTAACAGAAGTCGTCCACATGCTCAAGCATAACATCTTTTGAGCTTATGCTCATCCGATCAGAGACTTGCTGAGGACTTTCAAAGTTAACTGTCAAAATTTTGGTATTTCTGGAGTTAATATAAAGACCAACACTAGAAGCAGCATGTTCTAATGAGCTGAGGAACCGTTGGGCTCCCTCTAGTGATTCTGAGAGTACTCCTACTACTACTAGGATCTGCATGCTGCATTGCAGCTGCATTTTTAAGAATGCTGTGCCGGCTTATCGACAAAATTGCACCGCCACAACTCCCTATCACCCATGACATTTGCTAGATCATCCGCATCTTCAAGGCCAGTGTCCTTTAAGATGCGTCTCAAGAAAGTCATGGGCTGTCCACCATGCTTATTCACTCCATGAGGCTGCCAAAGTACAAGATTATGCACTGGCTGGTCCTCACGGCGAAAGCAATGTCCTGCAAATCGGAGGCAATTTTGTTCTAGTGTCAAGCTTGGGGGAACCAATGAGACACCTTCAATGTTATATAGTGTCTGGTTGGAGATGTGTGCATTGTACTTGACACAATGAACCCGGCGTAGCATTCTTGTGAATGTGCCATCCAGAGATTTGGTATCCTCAGCAGTTAGAGCCCAGCATGGACTCCCATAGAGGAGTACTGGAACTACTGCTGCTCTAAATAATCGGACCTTAAGTTTCCGATTAATTCTCGGTGACTTCCAAATCCTGGAAAGCCTATTCAAGGCTGCCCATGCCTTTCCCTTACGTATTCGAAGGTCCTCACCTGACTTCCGGATCCATGATCCCAGGTAACAGAAGTCATCCACATGCTGAAGCATACCATCTTTTGTGCTTGTGCTCATCCGATCAGAGACTTGCTGAGGACTTTCAAAGTTAACTGTCAAAATTTTGGTCTTTCTGGAGTTAATAAAAAGACCAACACTAGAAGCAGCATGTTCTAATGAGCTGAGGAGCCGTTGGGCTCCCTCTAGTGATTCTGAGAGTACTCCTAAGTCATCAGCAAAGTCTAGATCAGTTAGGTACTTGGCAGGATTTCCTCGACTTCTGGAGCCAGTAGGTGGAGTTATCATCACCCCATCATCATTATGATGATCTAAGGACATGCGTAGATCATAGTCAACCACAATTATGAACAAGAATGGTGCAAGTGTGTCTCCCTGGAGGACACCCCATAACACTTCAAATGGTTCTGTGTCACTGTCAACAGTAGGCACAAATGTTGTCGAACCATCGTATACTACTTACCTACTAAGCCTACTACTTACCTACTAAGCCTACTACTTACCTACTAAGCCTACTACTTACCTACTAAGCCTAATACTTACCTACTAAGCCTACTACTTACCTACTAAGCCTACTACTTACCTACTAAGCCTACTACTTACCTACTAAGCCTACTACTTACCTACAAAGCCTACTACTTACCTACTAATCCTACTACTTACCTACTAAGCCTACTACTTACCTACTAAGCCTAATACTTACCTACTAAGCCTAATACTTACCTACTAAGCCTAATACTTACCTACTAAGCCTACTACTTACCTACTAAGCCTACTACTTACCTACTAAGCCTACTACTTACCTACTAAGCCTACTACTTACCTACTAAGCCTACTACTTCCTTCTAAGCCTACTACTTACCTACTAAGCCTAATACTTACCTACTAAGCCTACTACTTACCTACTAAGCCTACTACTTACCTACTAAGCCTACTACTTACCTACTAAGCCTACTACTTACCTACTTAGCCTACTACTTACCTGATGCGATTTAATAGAATTCTATTGTATAGCTTTGCAGCAATCGAGATCAATGAGATTCCCCGAAAAGAACCATAGAGTGTTAGGTTGCCCTTCTTGGGAACTGGTACCAACTTATTTGTTTTCATTTCTTGTGGGACTCTTGTTGTTCGGTACATGTCTACTATGATGGGATAGATGAGCTTTAAACACTCAGGTATTTTAAAGACCTCAGGGGGAACACCATCTACTCCACTGGCTCGATTGATCTTAATGCTCTTTGCAGCAGCCTTCACTTCTGCAAAGGAGATATCACCAATGGGAATATCTGGGAGTACAGACTCAGACACTTTTACTTCTATAAAGTTATCAGGCAATACCCCGTCATTATTGAGGAGCTTTTCAAAGTGGGCCTTCCAACCATTGAGGCGATCGGCTGGTGATTCAGCCTTAACCTTGGTGGTTGGTTGGCTTTTTCGACCAGCAAGCAAGTTAATCGATCTCCATGCCTGGGATGATTGCCTGCTGTCGTCAGCATCATTGATGGCATCAACCTGTTGGTTTATTAGTTCCTGTAAATTAACAGAGTACTGCCTGTTCAGGGACCTAGATGCAGCCTTAACTTCGTTCTTGGCCGCTGTAGTCTGTTTGAGTCGGGACTCTTTCTGCGCCTTGTAGAGGTCATTTCGGCTCTTCTGAATTTTGTTGTGAGTCCAGGGGGCCCGTTTCCTGTTTCGAGGGTATACAGGAACTGTTTCTGCGGCTGCTAACTTAACTGCCTCTGTGAAGGCAGTATAGCCCTCACAGTGATCTGCCGCCTCAGAGGCAAGAACCTCATACCTGTTGCTCAGCTGTAGTGTGAAGCTGGATCTCACACTTGGCTGTTGCAACAGAGAGGACCAGTCATGCCGCGGCAAGGCAGATTTCGTTGTTCTGCTAGCACGCAGACTAAGTCTTACCTTTGCCACAATAAGGCGGTGATCACTGGAGAAGGGTCGTAGTGTAAATGCATTGCAGTCTTGTATAGAGCTCCTGTATTTCCTACGAAACAGGATATATGGTCTCATATATGGATATCAGAGTACTCTCATATGGTATATCGGTCTTATATATGGATATGAGAGTACTCCTAAGTCATCAGCAAAGTCTAGATCAGTTAGGTACTTGGCAGGATTTCCTCGACTTCTGGAGCCAGTAGGTGGAGTTATCATCACCCCATCATCATTATGATGATCTAAGGACATGCGTAGATCATAGTCAACCACAATTATGAACAAGAATGGTGCAAGTGTGTCTCCCTGGAGGACACCCCATAACACTTCAAATGGTTCTGTGTCACTGTCAACAGTAGGCACAAATGTTGTCGAACCATCGTATACTACTTACCTACTAAGCCTACTACTTACCTACTAAGCCTACTACTTACCTACTAAGCCTACTACTTACCTACTAAGCCTAATACTTACCTACTAAGCCTACTACTTACCTACTAAGCCTACTACTTACCTACTAAGCCTACTACTTACCTACTAAGCCTACTACTTACCTACTAAGCCTACTACTTACCTACTAAGCCTACTACTTACCTACTAAGCCTACTACTTACCTACTAAGCCTACTACTTACCTACTAAGCCTACTACTTACCTACTAAGCCTACTACTTACCTACTAAGCCTACTACTTACCTACTAAGCCTAATACTTACCTACTAAGCCTACTACTTACCTACTAAGCCTACTACTTACCTACTAAACCTACTACTTACCTACTAAGCCTACTACTTACCTACTAAGCCTACTACTTACCTACTAAGCCTACTGCTTACCTACTAAGCCTACTACTTACAACCAGCGATGACGAGAAAATCGTGTTCAAACATTTACCAGACAGACAGACGAACGGACGTGCCCCACTTGCCCTATATGAACCGTATGTCAAGGCTCGCCGATGTTGGTCTTTCTGTAACTCAAAGAAGACCACAATTTTGACAGTTAACGTCTGCGGTCCTCCGGAATTGTATGATCGTTTTAGCATAAGCGACTAAGGATGGTTTGCTTTAACATGGTTTCCCAGCCAGTGCACATTCTTGTGCTTTGACATCCTCATGGCCGGCATAGCAATCTTAATGCAAGCTACAATGCAGCGATTATATTATTAGATAAATAATTAGTTCCGGCCTAATTCCAACTGCCATGGAGCATCAATCGATTTAATTACTATAAAAGCGTGACGGAATACGAGTTTCATTAGACTTCCGCTGATGAAATCACTTCATCGCGTAAAAGTACGTGTGGGTGGAGGTTTTGTGTAATTAGTGGGTGGAGGTTTCGGGGAATTAAATATCATTGATTTATAAATATATGTTATCTTAAGTCAATTAATAGTTGATGTAGCTGATAATGTTGATAACGACCTTCCTGTTGCTAGGCTTTACATTTTGAATATCACAATCTCTTTATCTATGGTTCTAGTTTCTGCGAGCCAAATTTCGGCGTTGCTATGCAGAATGTCCGTTTCCATGGGAAATTCGTCACCGTACCAAAGTAGGGTCAATAAGATACATTGAAGAGGATACATTGAGGTACGACACATAAACACTCAGCGAAGGATACATTGAGGTACGCCCCATAAACACTCAGGGGGGGATACATTGGTGTACGCCCAATAAACTCTCAGTGGAGGATACATTGAGGTACGCCCCATAAACACTCAGCGAAGGATACATTGAGGTACGCTCCATAAACACTCAGTGGATGATACATTGGTGTACGCACCAAAAACACTTAGGGGAGGATACATTGAGGTACTCCCCACCAATACTCAGGGGAGGATACATTGACTCCGGGAAGGATACATCGAGGTACGCCACATAAACTCTCAGTGGAGGATACATTGAGGTACGTACGCCCCATAAACACTCAGTGGAGGATACATTGAGGTACGCCCCATAAACACTCAGTGGAGGATACATTAAGGTACGCCCATAAACACTCAGTGGAGGATACATTGAGGTACGCCACATAAACACTCAGTGGAGGATACATTGAGGTACGCCCCATAAACACTAGTGGAGGATACATTAAGGTACGCCCCATAAACACTCAGTAGAGGATACATTGAGGTACGCCCCATAAACACTCCGTGGAGGATACTTTGAGGTACGCCCCATAAACATTCAGTGGAGGATACATTGAGGTACGTACGCCCCATAAACACTCAGTGGAGGATACATTGGGGTACGCCCCATTAACACTCAGTAGAGGATACATTGAGGTACGCCACATAAACACTCAGTGGAGGATACATTGAGGTACGCCCCATAAACACTAGTGGAGGATACATTAAGGTACGCCCCATAAACACTCAGTGAAGGATACTTTGAGGTACTCCCCACCAAAACTCAGGGAAGGCTACATTGGTGTACGCACCATAACCCTCAGGGGGGGGGGGTACATTGAGGTACGCCCCATAAACACTCAGTGGAGGATACATTGAGGTACGCCCCATGAACACTCAGTGGAGGATACTTTGAGGTACTCCCCACCAAAACTCAGGGAAGGATACATTGGTGTACGCACCATAAACACTCAGTAGAGGATACATTGAGGTACGCCCCATAAACACTTAGTGGAGGATGCATTGAGGTACTTACGCCCCATAGACACTCAGTGGAAGATACATTGAGGTACGTACGCCCCATAAACACTCAGTGGAGGATACTTTGAGGTACTCCCCACCAAAACTCAGGGAAGGATACATTGGTGTACGCACCATAAACACTCAGGGGGGGGGGGGGGTGCATTGAGGTACGACCCATAAACACTCAGTGGAGGATACATTGAGGTACGCCCCATAAACACTCATTGGAGGATACTTTGAGGTACTCCCCACCAAAACTCAGGGAAGGATACATTGGTGTACGCACCATAAACACTCAGTAGAGGATACATTGAGGTACGCCCCATAAACACTTAGTGGAGGATGCATTGAGGTACTTACGCCCCATAGACACTCAGTGGAAGATACATTGAGGTACGTACGCCCCATAAACACTCAGTGGAGGATACTTTGAGGTACTCCCCACCAAAACTCAGGGAAGGATACATTGGTGTACGCACCATAAACACTCAGGGGGGGGGGTGCATTGAGGTACCACCCATAAACACTCAGTGGAGGATACATTGAGGTACGCCCCATAAACACTCATTGGAGGATACATTGAGGTACGTACGCCCCATAAACACTCAGTGGAGGATACATTGAGGTACGCCCCATAAACACTCAGTGGAGGATACATTGAGCTACGCCCCATAAACACTCAGTAGAGGATACTTTGAGGTACGCCCAATAAACACTCAGTGGAGGATACTTTGAGGTACGCCCCATAAACACTCAGTGGAGGATACATTGAGGTACGCCCCATAAACACTCAGTGGAGGATACATTGAGGTACGTACGCCCCATAAACACTCAGTGGAGGATACATTGAGGTACGCCCCATAAACACTCAGTGGAGGATACATTGAGGTACGCCCCATAAACACTCAGTGGAGGATACATTGAGGTACGCCCCATAAACACTCAGTGGGGGATACTTTGAGGTACGCCCCATAAACACTCAGTAGAGGATACATTGAGGTACGCCCCATAAACACTCAGTGGAGGATACTTTGAGGTACGCCCCATAAACATTCAGTGGAGGATACATTGAGGTACGTACGCCCCATAAACACTCAGTGGAGGATACATTGGGGTACGCCCCATTAACACTCAGTGGAGGATACATTGAGGTACGCCACATAAACACTCAGTGGAGGATACATTGAGGTACGCCACATAAACACTAGTGGAAGACACATTGAGGTACGCCCCATAAACACTCAGTGGAGGATACTTTGAGGTACGCCCCATAAACACTAGTGGAAGACACATTGAGGTACGCCCCATAAACATTCAGTGGAGGATACATTGAGGTACGTACGCCCCATAAACACTCAGTGGAGGATACATTGGGGTACGCCCCATTAACACTCAGTGGAGGATACATTGAGGTACGCCACATAAACACTCAGTGGAGGATACATTGAGGTACGCCACATAAACACTAGTGGAAGACACATTGAGGTACGCCCCATAAACACTCAGTAGAGGATACATTGAGGTACGCCCCATAAACACTCAGTGGAGGATACATTGAGGTACGCCCCATAAACACTCAGTGGGGGATACTTTGAGGTACGCCCCATAAACACTCAGTAGAGGATACATTGAGGTACGCCCCATAAACACTCAGTGGAGGATACTTTGAGGTACGCCCCATAAACATTCAGTGGAGGATACATTGAGGTACGTACGCCCCATAAACACTCAGTGGAGGATACATTGGGGTACGCCCCATTAACACTCAGTGGAGGATACATTGAGGTACGCCACATAAACACTCAGTGGAGGATACATTGAGGTACGCCACATAAACACTCAGTGGAGGATACATTGAGGTACGCCACATAAACACTCAGTGGAGGATACATTGAGGTACGCCCCATAAACACTCAGTGCGGGATACTTTGAGGTACGCCCCATAAACACTCAGTAGAGGATACATTGAGGTACGCCCCATAAACACTCAGTGGAGGATACATTGAGGTACGCCCCATAAACACTCCGTGGAGGATACATTGAGGTACGCCCCATAAACACTCAGTGGAGGATACATTGAGGTACGCCCCATAAACACTCCGTGGAGGATACATTGAGGTACGCCCCATAAACACTCAGTGGAGGATACTTTGAGGTACGCCCAATAAACACTCAGTGGAGGATACTTTGAGGTACTCCCCATAAACACTCAGTGGAGGATACATTGAGGTACGCCCCATAAACACTCAGTAGAGGATACATTGAGGTACGCCCCATAAACACTCAGTGGAGGATACATTGAGGTACGCCCCATAAACACTCAGTGGAGGATACATTGAGGTACGCCCCATAAACACTCAGTGGGGGATACTTTGAGGTACGCCCCATAAACACTCAGTAGAGGATACATTGAGGTACGCCCCATAAACACTCAGTGGAGGATACTTTGAGGTACGCCCCATAAACATTCAGTGGAGGATACATTGAGGTACGTACGCCCCATAAACACTCAGTGGAGGATACATTGAGGTACGCCCCATAAACACTCAGTGGGGGATACTTTGAGGTACGCCCCATAAACATTCAGTGGAGGATACATTGAGGTACGTACGCCCCATAAACACTCAGTGGAGGATACTTTGAGGTACGCCCCATAAACATTCAGTGGAGGATACATTGAGGTACGTACGCCCCATAAACACTCAGTGGAGGATACATTGGGGTACGCCCCATTAACACTCAGTGGAGGATACATTGAGGTACGCCACATAAACACTCAGTGGAGGATACATTGAGGTACGCCCCATAAACACTCAGTAGAGGATACATTGAGGTACGCCCCATAAACACTCAGTGGAGGATACTTTGAGGTACGCCCCATAAACATTCAGTGGAGGATACATTGAGGTACGTACGCCCCATAAACACTCAGTGGAGGATACATTGAGGTACGCCCCATAAACACTCAGTGGGGGATACTTTGAGGTACGCCCCATAAACATTCAGTGGAGGATACATTGAGGTACGTACGCCCCATAAACACTTAGTGGAGGATGCATTGAGGTACGCCCCATAAACATTCAGTGGAGGATACATTGAGGTACGTACGCCCCATAAACACTCAGTGGAGGATACATTGGGGTACGCCCCATAAACATTCAGTGGAGGATACATTGAGGTACGTACGCCCCATAAACACTCAGTGGAGGATACATTGGGGTACGCCCCATTAACACTCAGTGGGGGATACTTTGAGGTACGCCCCATAAACACTCAGTAGAGGATACATTGAGGTACGCCCCATAAACACTCAGTGGAGGATACTTTGAGGTACGCCCCATAAACACTTAGTGGAGGATGCATTGAGGTACGTACGCCCCATAAACACTCAGTGGAGGATACATTGAGGTACGCCCCCTAAACACTCAGTGGAGGATACATTGAGGTACGCCCCATAAACACTCAGTGGAGGATACTTTGAGGTACGCCCCATAAACACTCAGTGGAGGATACTTTGAGGTACGCCACATAAACACTCAGTGGAGGATACTTTGAGGTACGCCCCATAAACATTCAGTGGAGGATACATTGAGGTACGCCCCACAAACACTCAGTGGAGGATACATTGAGGTACGCCCCATAAACACTCAGTGGAGGATACTTTGAGGTACTCCCCACCAAAACTCAGGGAAGGATACATTGGGGTACGCCCCATAAACACTCAGTGGAGGATACATTGAGGTACGCCCCATAAACACTCCGTGGAGGATACATTGAGGTACGCCCCATAAACACTCAGTGGAGGATACTTTGAGGTACGCCCAATAAACACTCAGAGGAGGATACTTTGAGGTACGCCCCATAAACACTTAGTGGAGGATGCATTGAGGTACGTACGCCCCATAAACACTCAGTGGAGGATACATTGAGGTACGCCCCCTAAACACTCAGTGGAGGATACATTGAGGTACGCCCCATAAACACTCAGTGGAGGATACTTTGAGGTACGCCCCATAAACACTCAGTGGAGGATACTTTGAGGTACGCCCCATAAACACTCAGTGGAGGATACTTTCAGGTACGCCCCATAAACACTCAGTGGGGGATACATTGAGGTACGCCCCATAAACACTCAGTGGAGGATACATTGAGGTACGCCCCATAAACACTCAGTGGAGGATACTTTGAGGTACGCCACATAAACACTCAGTGGAGGATACTTTGAGGTACGCCCAATAAACACTCAGTGGAGGATACTTTGAGGTACTCCCCATAAACACTCAGTGGAGGATACATTGAGGTACGCCCCATAAACACTCAGTAGAGGATACATTGAGGTACGCCCCATAAACACTCAGTGGGGGATACTTTGAGGTACGCCCCATAAACATTCAGTGGGGGATACTTTGAGGTACGCCCCATAAACACTAGTGGAAGACACATTGAGGTACGCCCCATAAACACTCAGTGGGGGATACTTTGAGGTACGCCCCATAAACACTCAGTAGAGGATACATTGAGGTACGCCCCATAAACACTCAGTGGAGGATACATTGAGGTACGCCCCATTAACACTCAGTGGAGGATACATTGAGGTACGCCACATAAACACTCAGTAGAGGATACATTGAGGTACGTACGCCCCATAAACACTCAGTGGAGGATACATTGAGGTACGCCCCATAAACACTCAGTGGATGATACATTGAGGTACGCCACATAAACACTAGTGGAGGACACATTGAGGTACGCCCCATAAACATTCAGTGGGGGATACTTTGAGGTACGCCCCATAAACATTCAGTGGGGGATACATTGAGGTACGCCCCATTAACACTCAGTGGAGGATACATTGAGGTACGCCACATAAACACTCAGTAGAGGATACATTGAGGTACGTACGCCCCATAAACACTCAGTGGAGGATACATTGAGGTACGCCCCATAAACACTCAGTGGGGGATACTTTGAGGTACGCCCCATAAACACTCAGTGGATGATACATTGAGGTACGCCACATAAACACTAGTGGAGGACACATTGAGGTACGCCCCATAAACATTCAGTGGGGGATACTTTGAGGTACGCCCCATAAACACTAGTGGAAGACACATTGAGGTACGCCCCATAAACACTCAGTGGGGGATACTTTGAGGTACGCCCCATAAACACTCAGTAGAGGATACATTGAGGTACGCCCCATAAACACTCAGTGGAGGATACTTTGAGGTACGCCCCATAAACATTCAGTGGAGGATACATTGAGGTACGTACGCCCCATAAACACTCAGTGGAGGATACATTGGGGTACGCCCCATTAACACTCAGTGGAGGATACATTGAGGTACGCCACATAAACACTCAGTGGAGGATACATTGAGGTACGCCACATAAACACTAGTGGAGGACACATTGAGGTACGCTACATTCAACCGTGATGATGATTCCCAGCCAACAACAACAGGCTGATATCGGTTAGTCAGAAAAGTTTCAAAACTCTTGCTGAGAATTCCGTATATTTGTACGTCCAGTACCATCTAGTCACTTCGCTCACTTCGTGGCTCGCCCCACATCCAGTAACATCTAGTAGTTGCAAGTGACATCATCTGCATTTCAAGAATCCCAAAATCTTTACTCTTCAAAAAATCACTTCGATCACAGCTTTTGAGAAATTTGCTTAAGGGGGGAGGGGGGGGGGGGGGGGTATACCCCCCCATGAACCATTTTTTAAAATGGCTGTCAAATAGTGTTAAATGATAATATTGCTATTTTGTCATGGTCAACAACTGTATGGAAGGCCGAATAGCCTTTATAGTAAAATTTGAAAATTTGTAGCCTCCCACTAGCGGCTGGCGGCGGAATTAAAGATTTCACTAAAATTACTACTAGTCCCTCAATTTTGATCCAAATTTCTTGAAACCAACTCTTTTGGACTCAGCGTGATCGACTCTATACAAAAGTGATCGTATAGAATTTTTAATTAGCCATTTTTATTTTAATTAATTAATTTATTATCATATTTTTAATTAAAATTGGCTAATTATAAAAAATTGTAATATTTATCAAAATTCCATAAGATAACTTTTAAAGAGCTTCCAAAACTCGTTCGAATGAGCCATAAAAGAAGAAAATTGGTTGAAAAATGACGGAGGAGTAGTAATTTGAAAATGAAAAATGTCATTCCGAGAAAATGCCCTTCAAAGTTTAAACCGTCCCGCCAAAATTGGCTGTCTGCGTTCTGGTTGGTTAATTATTTCTGGCACGAAGGATGCACACCAACGAGCTGAAATGTTTATTACGGTGGTTTTCGGGGTCGCTGATTTCACTTCCAATGTCAGTTTTAATTTTTGGTGGAATCTAGTCTATTTGTCTGTCTGTCGGTCTTCTGTCTTTCGTACAATTTGACGGACAGACCGTCATACGGAAAAACAGTGATAACTCGAGAACTGAAAGAGGTCTCACTAAGCGGTTTTCAGATTTGTAATCCTCATTAAATTCTGCTCTAGGTGAAATAAAGAAACAACAATTTGAAAATTTTACCTGAGGGAGGGTATACCCCCCCCACCCCCCCTTAAGCCTACTCATTCGTGCATTAATAATGGTTATACAGTACTAAACCATACTGTACATAGGGCTATAACAACTCACTCACACCTAGATATACAGTAAACCATTCTGATATACACTAGACCATACATACGCACTCACACCTAGATATACAGTAAACCTACATACTAACACCAGGATATTTATTATTCATGAAATAAATTATAGTGAGTCCATTAGTGAGCGTCTCAATAGCGCCATCCTATCTTAACAATAAAGTCCCATTGTACGTTATTAGTAACGCTTCAGGTACCAAAATACTTAGCTCTGGAATAGCATTGTAGATTGCACCACACCTGCCACATCCATAATGTATAGCCGATGTAGCGGCCCTTCTTAAATCAGATTATCCGTGCATCTAATTCTCAAATCAGGAAAGCGGTTTAAATTGTAAGTGTTTCTAATTGAAATCAAAGATTCATTACTCTACACACCAAACTAATGGGCCTCGTGCGGTCTCCGTAATGTTACACACCAAACTAATGGGCCTCGTGTGGTCTCCGTAATGTTACACACCAAACTAATGGGCCTCGTGCGGTCTCCGTAATGTTACACACCAAACTAATGGGCCTCGTGCGGTCTCCGTAATGTTACACACCAAACTAATGGGCCTCGTGTGGTCTCCGTAATGTTACACACCAAACTAATGGGCCTCGTGTGGTCTCCGTAATGTTACACACCAAACTAATGGGCCTCGCGCGATCTCCGTAATGTTACACACCAAACTAATGGGCCTCGTGTGATCTCCGTAATGTTACACACCAAACTAATGGGCCTCGTGTGGTCTCCGTAATGTTACACACCAAACTAATGGGCCTCGTGTGGTCTCCGTAATGTTACACACCAAACTAATGGGCCTCGTGTGATCTCCGTAATGTTACACACCAAACTAATGGGCCTCGTGTGGTCTCCGTAATGTTACACACCAACTAATGGGCCTCGCGCGATCTCCGTAATGTTACACACCAAACTAATGGGCCTCGTGTGGTCTCCGTAATGTTACACACCAAACTAATGGGCCTCGTGTGATCTCCGTAATATTACACACCAAACTAATGGGCCTCGTGCGGTCTCCGTAATGTTATACACCAAACTAATGGGCCTCGTGTGGTCTCCGTAACGTTACACACCAAACTAATGGGCCTCGTGTGATCTCCGTAATGTTACACACCAAACTAATGGGCCTCGTGTTGGAGTGGCAAGTTGTGGAAAGTGTGAAACTTTCACACTTTACACACAAATCATTGTACAGAATAATACTAGTACAGTAAGTACCCTGCCCCAGGCGCTGGCAATGACAAATTTCCCGATTTGGTTATATCAATACATTACCCTCGCATTTTAAAACAACATTTTTTGCGCACCAACCCTATTTATCAATAACAATAGGATTTGTAGCAGTTATTATTATAGTTATTTTTAGTCGTAGTAGTACAAGTATTATAATATATAAACCTTAAGTTATGCATACTGTACATACATTAATAAGACTTTTATTGATTATGTTGTGCAACACTCGTTGTTTGGACTCAATGGTTTTCAACATTTTGCGCGGTAGTCCGCTCGGTTTCCAACGCGAAGATGATTCATCCTTTAATTACGTTTCCGTATTTCGAGGTGTATTATATATTATATTGCATAGCAGCTGTCCCACGCTAAATTATTCACTGATGGAAGAGTATTGTGGAACCTTCTGGTTGGTTAGAGTAAGTATACAACACGAATGCATTATCTATTGGCCTATTGTTTACTGTAAATGCTATCGTACCTGAAATATAATTATAATAATTTTAGTGCCTAATTTCGTTATAATAGTATTGTTCAAAAGGCGATCAAGATATTGTGGTAGGATAAACTGTTCGAAGAATTTCCTATATTTACGTTTTTATTAACGCTTACAGTGTTAGTATCAAACAGTAGGCTTATGTTCCGAGGGTTTGGATTACTGCACTAAAGTGAATTTAGCTGAAATTCCAACAAGAAATTTAATTAAAATATTCAAGTTAGCAGTTTCCTAAATTCCCATTCTTTGATTTAGCAGTAACCCCCTTAGATAAATCATCGTCATACTGATAGTATTAGGTTAGGTTCCGCTGAAGCTGAATATATGATATTGTACAATAATAACTTTAATTAGTAATATATTGCTATTTTAATATTACCTTGGACAATATTGGGAAACAGAATGAGCGGAATTGTTGCGACTTCGATAGCCTTTGTCGTCTTTGCCGGTGTGATTGGAGTCGGTGTTGCGAAAGAATATCATGACTTGAAAATCAACAAAGTCCCGAGAAAAGGGAGCGGATTACCCGAACCGATAATATTGGATGGGCCTAAACTAACCGAGGAAGAAGACGAAGCGCTCTGGATCCCAGAGAAGTACAAATGCGAATCCTGTTTAGGAGCATCGTATCAGGTTGGACTCATTTGTTTCATTATTAATTAATTTAACGGAAAAAAATTAATGTCTAAAACTATAATTGTGTTAAATTTACTATAATTGTTGTTGGGCACAGCTTTGCTAAGTCGGCAATGACGTCCAGGTGGGATCGAACTGGTGATCTCAGGGTTGGAAGTCTGACTCTCTAACCATTCAGCTAGGGGTTCAGGTAAAAGCTAGACCTGGAAATACTATCTGATACCTTGTATGTCCGCAATTTACCTCCTCATGACCCCCCATCTGCAAATTCCATCATCTGCTGCCACTGTGCTCAACACAACCCCATAGTAATCAATTGGCGATTGCAAAAACACAAATAATAGAAAGAAGAAACAATCTCATTACACGTCAAGTAGATTATTGTTATTCGGTATTTGGTGGAACAATGTTCGACTGATTTCATGTCCTCAGCCCTCACAATTATCTAATGTAAATAATATTTACATTGGTTGGAAATGCTTAGCAATCCAATTTGAAGGATAGTATATATTTTCTTAAAGTCATTATTTGTAAATCTTCAGATTAACTTACTGTAAGAAAATCGTGTCTGTCTGTGAAAGGCTCCGAAACTATCCAGCCAATTGTGTTGTTTTTTAGTACCCTCCTGTAGTGTATAATCTGAATGGGTGTATAAAGCAATTTTCAGAAAAATACAGTCATTAGTTTTTGCAAAAAATGAATAAACGAAAAGTGCCATAGACGCAACGGTAAAATAACACCAATAACAGCTGGTGTTCAGGATGAAAAATGGCTATGTAATGGATTTCTACACAGGCTTAGTATAAATCAATGAGGTTGCCAAGATTATTGTACTTAGTACACCAATACTGTTTGCTTAGCCCTACTCCTACTGCCTAAACTCAACACACTTAGAAACTTGAAATTCTCCATAGGGTAGCATTAGTATGTGTGTTAAATATTTTATACAGCTGATAGCTTTCTCAGTAAAGGTATGGGCGAATGTGAATTTATTACTAATTCCAGGTGAATACATTTTAGTAATAATGTAGGCCTTCAACTGTAGTACTACAATAATTGGTGTAATTAGAATCATGAGAGTGAAACGTAAGTTTTTTGTTTCAGCTGATGTATCTGTCGTGTTGTGTAGTAATGATGAAGATTTATATCCCGCGTGTTTGCACGCCAAGCCACTAGTATAACAACTTTAAGGGAGATTTAATAAAAGTTTCAAAATCGGATATTTAATAATTAATAAACGCTTTGCATCTTAGATGTGGTTTGAACTTAC
Source organism: Nemertoderma westbladi (assembly GCA_032718475.1). NCBI lineage: Eukaryota > Metazoa > Xenacoelomorpha > Nemertodermatida > Nemertodermatidae > Nemertoderma > Nemertoderma westbladi. Next base: position 7,846 of record JAUCBJ010002649.1, on the reverse strand, counting down.
AAAGTTTCACCAAGTTCGAGGGCCCAATAAGTACACGGCTCTGGAATCCGAAGTGATGCACAGCTTGGATGTTTGTCAATCTAAAGATCGTTGGGATGTTTACGGCGTAAAGGTTAGCTTACAGTGTCATATAATATTAATCAATACCATTAAATATATCACCTTAGCAACTAACAGTATACCATCTGATAAAACCGCTTCATCTGCAGATTCCGAATCTGAAAACCGTTTTAAATTTCACCAAAAAAATATTATGAATATACAAAGGTATATATTTTGCGTCGTAAATCGCTATAATTCTAATGTTTTATTTAATCAAATCTAGAATAATGACGCGTAATGAAGAAACAAATTGAGAGGTTTAAACGCTCAGCTAAATACTAATTAATATTCAAGAATATAGACAAAAATCATTACAATAAAAGCGATTTACTGCTAAAAATGGTTGTTGTATTTAAGGGAGATATTGTATTAGTTTTGACTTGAATAAAGTATTATTAACATAATTATTGTTAATCCTAGGAGGTCGACGGAGATGTAAAGATGCACGGACCGGGAATAGAGAAAGATGTCAAGTCTCAGTTCGCTGGAGGTGGAAAATGGGCCATGCGTGTTCGCAATATGTGCTTTAAGTTGCAAGATGACATAGGTTAGTACAGGGGGATCATTTCGCGACATAGGTTAGTACAGGGGGATCATTTCGCGACATAGGTTAGTACAGGGGGATCATTTCGGGTTAGTACAGGGGGATCATTTCGCAACATAGGTTAGTACAGGGGGATCATTTCGGGTTAGTACAGGGGGATCATTTCGGGTTAGTACAGGGGGATCATTTCGGGTTAGTACAGGGGGATCATTTCGCAACATAGGTTAGTACAGGGGGATCATTTCGGGTTAGTACAGGGGGATCATTTCGGGTTAGTACAGGGGGATCATTTCGGGTTAGTACAGGGGGATCATTTCGCAACATAGGTTAGTACAGGGGGATCATTTCGGGTTAGTACAGGGGGATCATTTCGGGTTAGTACAGGGGGATCATTTCGGGTTAGTACAGGGGGATCATTTCGCAACATAGGTTAGTACAGGGGGATCATTTCGCGACATAGGTTAGTACAGGGGGATCATTTCGCGACATAGGTTAGTACAGGGGGATCATTTCGGGTTAGTACAGGGGGATCATTTCGCAACATAGGTTAGTACAGGGGGATCATTTCGCAACATAGGTTAGTACAGGGGGATCATTTCGCAACTGGTGACATAGGTTAGTACAGGGGGATCATTTCGCGACATAGGTTAGTACAGGGGGATCATTTCGCGACATAGGTTAGTACAGGGGGATCATTTCGGGTTAGTACAGGGGGATCATTTCGCAACATAGGTTAGTACAGGGGGATCATTTCGCAACATAGGTTAGTACAGGGGGATCATTTCGCAACTGGTGACATAGGTTAGTACAGGGGGATCATTTCGCAACATAGGTTAGTACAGGGGGATCATTTCGCAACATAGGTTAGTACAGGGGGATCATTTCGCGACATAGGTTAGTACAGGGGGATCATTTCGCAACTGGTGACATAGGTTAGTACAGGGGGATCATTTCGCAACATAGGTTAGTACAGGGGGATCATTTCGCGACATAGGTTAGTACAGGGGGATCATTTCGCAACTGGTGACATAGGTTAGTACAGGGGGATCATTTCGCAACTGGTGACATAGGTTAGTACAGGGGGATCATTTCGCGACATTGGTTAGTACAGGGGGATCATTTCGCGACATTGGTTAGTACAGGGGGATCATTTCGCAACATAGGTTAGTACAGGGGGATCATTTCGCGACATAGGTTAGTACAGGGGGATCATTTCGCAACATAGGTTAGTACAGGGGGATCATTTCGCGACATAGGTTAGTACAGGGGGATCATTTCGCAACTGGTGACATAGGTTAGTACAGGGGGATCATTTCGCAACATAGGTTAGTACAGGGGGATCATTTCGCGACATAGGTTAGTACAGGGGGATCATTTCGCAACTGGTGACATAGGTTAGTACAGGGGGATCATTTCGCAACTGGTGACATAGGTTAGTACAGGGGGATCATTTCGCGACATTGGTTAGTACAGGGGGATCATTTCGCGACATTGGTTAGTACAGGGGGATCATTTCGCGACATAGGTTAGTACAGGGGGATCATTTCGCGACATAGGTTAGTACAGGGGGATCATTTCGCAACATAGGTTAGTACAGGGGGATCATTTCGCGACATAGGTTAGTACAGGGGGATCATTTCGCAACATAGGTTAGTACAGGGGGATCATTTCGCGACATAGGTTAGTACAGGGGGATCATTTCGCGACATAGGTTAGTACAGGGGGATCATTTCGCAACATAGGTTAGTACAGGGGGATCATTTCATAGGTTAGTACAGGGGGATCATTTCGCGACATAGGTTAGTACAGGGGGATCATTTCGCAACTGGTTGACATAGGTTAGTACAGGGGGATCATTTCGCGACATTGGTTAGTAGAGGGGGATCATTTCGCAACATAGGTTAGTACAGGGGGATCATTTCGCGACATAGGTTAGTACAGGGGGATCATTTCGCAACATAGGTTAGTACAGGGGGATCATTTCGCGACATAGGTTAGTACAGGGGGATCATTTCGCGACATAGGTTAGTACAGGGGGATCATTTCGCAACATAGGTTAGTACAGGGGGATCATTTCATAGGTTAGTACAGGGGGATCATTTCGCGACATAGGTTAGTACAGGGGGATCATTTCGGGTTAGTACAGGGGGATCATTTCGGGTTAGTACAGGGGGATCATTTCATAGGTTAGTACAGGGGG
>JAUCBJ010002649.1:0-2500 GCA_032718475.1 Nemertoderma westbladi | reverse complement strand
CTGAATAGCAGCTTATCTTTAATTATTGTGTAACACCTACTGATTTACTCGTTTCTCGGTACGAAAACAACTAACTACTCAATCTAAAGTATTGAAGTTTATATTATTTTTCACCTCATTTATTTTTATTTGGAAATTAAAAGAATTGGTGTCGGGATTTCGAGGCATGAATCGTCAGTTACCTAATCGGGAATACTGATTAGGTAAATACAATAGGAAGTCCATTATTGAATAATTAAACTGTTGTTTTGGTTACATTTTATATCTTCTCTATAATATGAAACTTTCATGTTAAACATTTTTGATAAATTGTGATGGAAATAGCGAGTTACTATTGAATTATAGTGGAACATGGTGATTATAAATATTTTGAATAGTTATTTACTTGATACTTTTGCCAGGTAAAATTGCGTTAAAACGAAACGCATCAAAGTAGATAAAATTTATTACCTTTGTACAATTAAATTTCCCACAATGTGATATTTACTGAGTTACAACTCATTCGAAAAAAGTGGTAAATTTGTGGTTCAATATAGCTCCCAGATGTAATGTTGTATGTATGAACAATGGTGGCAACAATATGTCTGAAATAATAGGAATATTAAAGCAGTAACTTTGTTCTCTAAGTAAAGAGCTTTTGAATGAGCCTAAAACGAACTTCGTACGACCACTAGAACTGGAGATTATACATTTTAAAGATCTCCGATACCCGATAAGTATATTCCGTGTAATCCCGCATAGACCGCAGAGTCGCTTATTCGAGTCCTGTCTTCATTCCGGAGACTTGAAGTTGTCTTATAAACTGACAAGTAGGTCCAATAATCATAAAAAAATACCTTTTCAATTAAAACGTTGTGCTCTTTCTCGTGGAGACATCCAAGTAGCACCACTGAGCACAGAAATTTCCAGAAATTGAATGCAAACCCCAAACTTCATCGCCTTTACCGATATCGCGATATATCGGAGCCAGTATCTTCTATCCCAGATATCTCGAAAACTAAGCAAGATATGGGAAAACGGTTTCCATATTTGGATTCAGCATGAAATTCTGCATCAGATAGGATATGTTTCAAAAATTCGTCATTTTGGTCAGAAAATGCGCTACCCCCCCCCCCCCCCCCTTAATTTAATTAATATGTAGTATTAGTGGCAGATAGAGCGGGGAACTATTAACGCAATCAACATTCAACCATCTCGGGTGAAAAATCGACGCAAAAGCAACTAATTACGTGCAAAAATTAATCACAAACCTGTTGACATTCGGTCTATTATTGTTTTGGTTAGAAAAACGTACCACAGCAACAGGCTCCTTTCCCTAAATCTGATAAATTAAGAGTGTTAATTCGCCGAAACGAGATATTAATTCACAGAGACGAGATGAGTCAATCCCTCGCCCATCCCTGTCTCTATTGCGGAGAGACAAGATGAGTCAATCCCTCGCCCATCCCTGTCTCTATTGCGGAGAGACAAGATGAGTCAATCCCTCGCCCATCCCTGTCTCTATTGCGGAGATACGAGATGAGTCAATCCCTCGCCCATCCCTGTCTCTATTGCGGAGAGACAAGATGAGTCAATCCCTCGCCCATCCCTGTCTCTATTGCGGAGAGACAAGATGAGTCAATCCCTCGCCCATCCCTGTCTCTATTGCGGAGATACAAGATGAGTCAATCCCTCGCCCATCCATCCCTGTCTCTATTGCGGAGAGACAAGATGAGTGAATCCCTCACCCATCCCTGTCTCTATTGCGGACGATGTAGGATTTTTAGTGAAGACAATTGTAATAATATCAAATATAGTTTCGTATACATTAATTCAAAATCGGAAAGTAATAATAGTATTATTTGTTGTATTAGATTGTAACCTGCAAAGTCAAACAAAAATAATATGTATGGATGGGAATTCTATAACTGCAAAATAATATATCGGTGACCCTTAACTCACAGTAAAGCATCAGTATGTATTTGTGTACTGTCAGCACCCCCAACAGGCACATACTGATTGGTTTGAGGTTGACCTCCTATACGGATAATACGCTTTCTGAATTACACATTGCGGAGGTACATCCTGAACATTTCAACACCTAAATAGTAAACATACATGATTGTATCTGAGTTGTTTGACAATACAATGTCTATATAAAATGCCACGTGGCATGGTATACTGTTTACAGCTTAAAGCGCAAAGCTTCATGCATTGTTTTATCTCCAAAGCTGCTGCACTGCAAGCTTCCCCATCTCAGCATTTATTACTGCACTGCACAGTATACAAAGGATGTAATACTCCAACTGGGTTGAATAGAATTTCTTGAATCCAAATCGGTATTGTGATAATTATTGTTTCATAAGTTAATTATTTCATTTTATGATTAACTTATTTATTTTATTACTACGCTAATAAATATTGGTTCTCATTAAAAAGTATGCCTACTTTTGTAATACGTTTTATATTATTTTTACTTTTTTTCTATTTAAAAGATATTTTGTACGTTTCAATTAAATCA
>JAUCBJ010002648.1:0-15307 GCA_032718475.1 Nemertoderma westbladi | reverse complement strand
ACACTGAACATCTCAAACTTGTACTTTTCGGAAGTGGGTGCGAAATTTAGTACTAGCACCAATAATTATCATTTGACGCCGAATACGAGTTATACTTATCTACAGTCCCTATCTCATTTTGAATATCATTTCTCAAACTGGGTTTCATTTCACATACCTTTTACTAATGATAGTTAATGGAGAATTTCAGGAAGTAAAGGCAGGTAAGAGTTGAAAAATAAGAAAGACGAGGCCAGCTCATGAAATAGAAATGTATTCCATTAGAATCAGCGCCACAGAAAACCTAAGCATGGTATAAGTAAAGTACATGTTTGGGTTTCTGTTCAAAATATACAGTGCTGGTTAGCCTACATATAGAACTAAAACTGCCATTTAGTATCCGGATAATTTTTAAACAATAGATTCCGGTGTCATTGGTGAGAGTTCCTTCTCCCTGACCCACAGTGACCTCCAGTTTACCTTCCATGTACTTGTGGTCGATGGTCTCAATGTTCCACTCCTGCCCCGTTGTACTCCCCCGTTGTTCTGCACTAATCTCTCCACACGAGATCCTCATTACCCCCAAGGCCAGCGATCCAGTGGCACTACAGTCATGCAGGTTCAGTCATGATCCCGTGGCCCACTGACGAGCTCTTCCTTGTCACCATTGCCGCCTCGTCTGTCCATGGACTGGGTGCCGTTCTCTACACCAAACATTCCCAGGAATTGCTTCTCGCCAGGTTTACTCCTGTCAACTTAATTTACAAAAGGAACAGTAACGGTGATAGAACGCCTCCCTGAGGTACGCCGCAAGTTAAGGGCAGTAGTGGTGATGAGTGGCCAGATATGGAGACAAATTGAAATCTAGAAGTCAGAAAACTTGATATAAGATCCAAAGGAGATCCTCGGATACCGTAACATTCTAACTTGTTTAATAAAATTTTATGATTAATGGTATCGAATGCCTTTTTGAGATCTATATAGATGGTACAGGTTGAATTTTTTTCTTCAAGGGCTTGATGGATTCTTTCTGTAACTGAGAGTAAAGCATGCGATGTCGAGGTTTTTGGGCGAAATCCGTATTGGCACGTAGAGAGGATTGAATATTTAGTAAGGTAAGAGTGAAGCTGTGAGTTAATTAATTGCTCAAAAATTTTACTTAACACTGGTAAGAGGGAGATAGGCCGATAATTATTTGGGTCTTTTGGATTGTCAGATTTAAAAACAGGAATAATTTTTGCTATTTTAAGGGCGCTAGGGAAAAAACCATGAGTAATCGACAGATTAATTATGTAGTTTAGATGGATAGAGAGAGGCTTAGCTGCAAGTTGAATTAGTTTAATTGGGAGCGAGTCATTTGTGGCGGACTTAGGATTCAATTGAAGAATCAAGTATTCTATTTCAACAGGAGAAATCTCTGTAAGAACAAAGGAGTTAGGGCGGAGGTTGAATCGTGGAATATTACGAAGAGGTGAACGACTTGATAATGGAATTTGTTTATCTAATTTTGGTCCTACTGTAGCAAAATGACTATTAAAAATAGTGGCAATTTTAGTGGGGTCCGTAATAACTTCTACAGAATTATCTGTTTTTATTGTTAATTGATTTGGGATATTTGATTTCTTATTTCTATGTAGAGCGGAATTTATAATTACCCAGGTTTTTTTAATATTATTTCTATTTTCTTCAAATTTTATTTGATAGTAGTTTTTTTCCACGACACGCAAGGTAGAAGTTAATTTGTTACGGTATTTTTTATAGATGTCATGATTAACTTCAGTTGGAGATTTTAAGTAATTGCGGTATAGTTTATTTTTCTGGAGAGTACAAGTTATAAGAGAATCTGTCATCCATGGCTTGTCGGGAATTTTTCGTTGAGACGTTATAATTTTTGTTGGGACGTGTTTATGACAAATTCTCTCGAGATCTTTATAAAAAACATTAAATTTTTCAAAATTGTCAACGTTTTTATCTGTATAAGACCAGTTGGATGTGAGTTTGACATCGTGAAGAAAGTTAGTTGTGTTAAATTTTTAAAAATCAAATGCACTATGTTGATCGGGTTTTTTTAAATAGCAGGAATAATTTTGTAGACAGATGAAGGTTGGTTGATGGTCTGATGTACCGATTTTTACTTTAAATGTTCCGGATGTTGATACGCAAGAAGTAATATTTGTAAGTATGTGGTCGATAATAGATTCAGTTCGTATGGTAGAGCCGGTAGTATTATTGGTCCAGGAACTTATGCGGGTAGGTGAATTAATTAATTGTATAAATCCATACGTATTTAGTAGATTGATATATTCCTTCGGTTTGTCCTTAGGTTTCAGTAAATCAATGTTAGTATCACCGGCAATAATTACGTCATATTTAGAATTAGCAAAACGTGAGAGTGCAGAATCAAGTAGTCGAGTAAAGTCATCACGGTGGACAGCATCAGTTCTGTATATAGCCCCTACTATTAGTGTTTTGAACCGAGGACGCGTAATCTCAACCCAAGAGGTCTCAAGGCCCTCAATTTGTAAGTCATTCCGTTCTAAAACATTGATGGTGTCTTTGACATAGATCGCAGTGCCACCCCTATCCAGTTTACCTGTTTTGCGGTTATTTAGAAAGGGGTTATGATAGCCTATCAGTTTTAGTAAATCAGTGGAAGTATTATCGGTCAAAAAAGTTTCGCTAAAGGTAATTATGTCAAACTTATGTTTAATAGTTAATAAGAAATCAACTGTAGCCGAAAAATTTGAGCGAAGACCTCTGCAGTTTAAATTAAAAATTGAAAAGGTCGGAGGGTTATTTAAATTTGTTATTTCTCCATTAAAAGAGGTTTCTGTATAAATGCCGCCATCAATATTTATTTTATTTATGTTTTTGTCAGGGTCAAGGTGCGAAAATGTTTGATTGAAAACACTGTTGTCAATTTCATCGGAAGGTTCTTGAAATATGTCAAAATCGTCAGGTCCAACCGAATAAAATGGAAAAATATCCTTATAACAATGAAAGCAGTAAATGTCCAGGCCCATCCGCATACCGTTAGCAATATTATCAGGTTGTTGGTATGACCCACACGGTATATGATATATATTGCAACAAATACTACATGAAAATTTGGACTCAAGGGTGCTGAATTTGGTGTAACAAAAATTACAGGGCAGGGGATTTGGGTAAGGAGGCATACTTATCATGGATGGTGGTGGGGGGGGGGGGGGGGGGGGGGTTTAATAAAATGAAACAGACGAGGGTTACGATGATAAATGACTATTGACTGTTAACCTTACTATCTGCATTTTCTTAGCCTGGAGTTCGCCAAAGTAATAAGGTTGGTTAATATGCCTACAATGTGAGATGGGTGAAATAATTAAAGGAAATGTTAATAATGTGAAGAAAGAAAATGAATATTACATATATATATTCCAATACACCCAACACCAGTAGAAATTGTTACTACATATTTATATATATATCTGTTTACCATTAAGAAATAATGTCGAATGACAGACCTGACCCGTTTAGTTTGGTCTAGATAGTCTGGAGGACTTAAATGTTACTTACAATCACAAGTTATAGGGAATTCAGAGAGTTAACGATTAGTTGTGCAATAGTTGCCGTCACCAGTGAGGTCGACTGAGCGTGAGCACGTTGGGTAGCCGGAATGATTACTGTCGACTGTTGCACGATAGATCACGTCATCGCCTTCCTGCGATCGCGTTGGGGATACAGGCGGTTGCTGATTAATAGGACGGCCAGAAGGACGGCCGCGAGGGAGGCGATTAGTGGACTGGTTCCCATTATGCCTTGTTTGGTTAGACTTGGGAATGTCACGAGATTGCTGAAGGTAAGCAATGTCTTCCTGCGATGAGATTAATATCGGAATATCGATCCGGTCAGCTGACATACGGACGTAAACTGAACCGTTGGTTGAATATGCCGCTGCAACTTTCTTGTTAGTCTTTAGCTTAAGAGCATCGCGCAGGAGAGTTGCCCTTAACAAGGTAAGATGATCAGATAAGTAAACACCTTCCGGAAGTTGTTTGCGGTTTCGGAAGGCGATGTGACGAGTAGAGTGCCCAATAAAGCGTATAATTATTGGTCGACATTTGGTGCGGTCGTTCTTAGGTGGCCCTAGTCGATGGAATAGGTCAACCTCGTTTCGTGGGATTCCTAGTTTCTCTAGCAGCTCGTAAACTATACGGTTGGTATCCTCGACGGATCCCTCGTTAATTCCATGGAGAAGAACGTTGTGTCGTTTCATGTATTGGTCCAATTTATCATTGGCGTCTATCAATCGTTTGTTTTCTTTCCTTAGAGCTTTGTTATCGCTTATTAAGCCGCTTATTGCTTCCTGTAGATCCGGAATAGCTTTTATGGACTTTTCCAAGTTTTTTACATTTCCATCCATGGTTCTGACTTCCAGTACCAAGGTCTTTATCCAGTCCTCGAGTTTGTCAATTTTTTCGGACGAGTCCGGATTCTGATTCCCACTACGTTTGGGCGCCATGTGTGGGATGGGGTTGAAAGTTGGTCTATTGTAGTCTATCAAACCGCTACAGAGTTATCTGCTTATAGTGGTAGATGTAGTAGGCCTAAAGATGTCAAGTTTATGGCAGAACAGCAGGCAGGGAATTTCAGATGTTACCGGTATTCAGTCATACTGTCTCCTGTACTATTAGCTAAGAAGTCAGATGGCACTCCACACTTTTGTGTCGATTACAGGAAGCTGAACAGTATCACTGTTAAGGATAACTACCCACTACCACATATTGATGATATATTAGACGATTTACAGTCCTCGAAATATTTCTCAACACTTGATTTGGCAACCGGCTACTGACAGATCCCGATGTCATATAGAGACATTCCTGAAACAGCATTTAATTGTTGCTCTGGATTTTATGAATTCATAGTACTTGCCTTCGGATTATGTAACGCACCAGCTACTTTCCAACGAACTACGGAGAAATCATTGAACGGCATTTCAACTGAAGAAGATAAACAATTCCATGTATTTATTGATGATATATTAGTAAAATCAATTACATTTACAGAGCACCTGATTCATCTGAAACTTGTCTTACAACGGATTAAGAAAGTAAATCTGAAGTTGAAACAAAAGAAATGTAAGTTTAGTCAGATAGAAATAAAATATCTGGGACATGTTATTTCATGAAATGGGATTAGTCCTGATCCAGCAATAATATCGAAAAAGTTCTAAATTTCCCTGAACCTCGAAATATAAAAGAAGTGTGAATGTTTCTTGGATTAACGTATTATTACCGGCGTTTCGTTGAAGGTTACGGAAAAATCGGAAAACCTTTATATAATTTACTCAAAAAATTATGCCTTTTGTTTGGACGAAATGCCAATGTAGTAATGGTATTAAAATTTAATTAAATTAATTTACACTATTAATTAATTAAATAAAAAAAAATAAGAATATTATTTTTAAGAACATTCTACATATATCCTATACAAAATAATCAGCCCAATGATTCGTGGAATAATAATAATATAATCCTACTGCAGTGGTATATTTTATTTTGTTTATTGACAACTCAACTATTTTCTGTCTATCCCTGAGAGCTGATAAAGGATGTGTAGACTCAGCCAGCAGCTAGCAGCAGAAGGGGTGTAGTCAAGAAATTCTGCATTGATGGAATTCTATCTCAGGCAGCCCTGCACTCAAACATTCCTACACAGCTAGTTGCTGCAGCAGTTCAGGCAGGAGTTGTTACTTTACGATTGCTTTTAATTTCGCGACAAAATAATTTCAAAAATTTTTGAAATATATATCATGTATTGTGATCAAGTGAGATATTGTTATGATTATAAAAGCTAGTATGTTTAGTTAATAAAATAATAATAATTAAGTTATGAAGCTGTTTCTCGATACTTGTTATTCCCGTTCCCTCTGAAGGCCTTTCTCAATTTATTCAGGAAAAACCCGTCCAGTGGGAGCAGAATGTATTTCATCTCTGATAATTGCCAAATTATTCATTTCTCTAGGTGGTGTAAATAGAACATCTTCCTGGGTGTCGATTATTTATTTTCCAGGACAAATACGTAGTTAACACTTGTATTTACAGTTGTAAAATACTATTTGTGTATCGATTATGGAATGACCTTATAACCTTATAATCTTATAATATGACTTCATAACCTTATTATTATTTTATTAACTATACAAACATACTAGCTTTCATAATCATAACAATATCTCACTTGATCATAATACATGAAATATATTTCACACATTGTCACACCTACCTTAAGATAGTGCTTCAATGTCTAGCTCAGATTTCTATTAAGTTCTAGAACAATGTCAGTGAATCTACCTTTGACTAAAAAAAAAATGTAAAATTAAACGGTGGATATATGCTAGATACTGTTTTCAGTTTATACTGTAACTTTGTGAAGAATTTTAAGTTAATATTTTTTCTGTAGCATGATGCTTGGTTTTCAACATATATACTGTAAGTTTATTATTTTTTACTAAAAAAAAAAATAGATGATTACAGCAGTCCCGCATTTACTGAAGAAATTTCATATTTTTAAATAAATATAACAGTACTTACTCAGTTTTAAGACTTGCATTTTAATTTTCACATTTTTCACTCAAAATAGATAGATAGACCATTTGTTGTCAAAGAATAGTTAAGGAATGTCTCGCAAAGTTTATTCATGGAATTTTTCAGTGAATCTAATTTCGCAATAAAAAAATGTCAAATTAATAGTGCTAAAACCCAGCATCACTCTGTAGAACCAATATATTATAAAAAATGTAATATACTATATTAACACTGATACATTGACTTACCTACACATAGTTGCAACACTACAGTATATACATGAGACATTGTTTCATAATGTTACATACCGAATAACACTATTCCTGCTATATCTAGCACATACTCACAACAATTAATTATCATTCCATCTTATATTCAAACGTAATTAACCTATCATTATTGTACTGATACTGTATGTAGAACAAGTAGATTATTATTATTAGTTAGATTTATTTCGTAATAATTAATATGCATTTTATGCTATCGAAATCATTAGAATATTTGGATCTCGTTGGTGACATATGCTATAGTATAGAATTCAATGAACAATAATTTATAATTGATACTACTACAAGCTATTTGTAAACATCTGCTACCAGTTATGATGAATTGGCTATGGTATAACTCGGATATTTATCGCCTTTTTCTCTCTTGGTTGGATGGAAGAGTGAGTGGTGAATTGTAGCGAATCATGACGGTCCCGAGTTCGAACCCGGTTGAATATTTTGTTATCTGAAAAATTGCAAAATGAAATTTAGATACTGGTGAAAAATTACGGGTAGAAAGACACCTGAAATAAAAGATATGAAAATACTGGTTGCTGAAAAATAGCGATTTGAAAAATTATAGAAGTTACTTGTAGACACTCCTAGCACCTGTAAAATAAAGGTTGGTGAATATGAAAATACTGGTTGGTGAAAAATAGCGATTTGAAAAATAGTAGAAGTTACCTAACGCTAAGTGTAGACACCCGAGCACCTGTAAAATAAAGGCTTACGATTGGATGCAGTACTAGAAGAGGAAGTTCGTTGGGTGACTAATAACGCCTCTAGCGGAATAAGCTGGAACTTGAGAAGTTGCCATGGTTACGGTTGAAATGCTGGCATCTGATTGGATGAAATAATAACGACCACTGGTAAAGGTTGAAATGGTGGCTTCTGATTGGATGCAGTACTAGAAATGGATGGTAATGCTGGGCTATGGGTGACCTTGGTCGAGGGTCCTATAAACATATACTGTACTACTGTCAGACCAGCAGTTTAGAACGTCATAAATGCATGAATTATCAGCTCTGATTGCTACAAGTCAAAAATATACGAAATTGAGATTGAAGGAACATAATTTACTAAAAGCGCTAACAGTAATAAATATTCTTACCCCTCGCCTGCTTATTTTTCTCTAATTTCGACTGATCATCGTAATTGGTAGGGATTTGGTGCGAACTAACTAAGAGCCCTAATTAGCGTATGCGGCAATCGCGGGGACGCATTCTACTAACCGTATCTATTGTTTTTATTTGTGCTATTAACGTTTGTCTCTTGTCTGGTTTCGGCCTCCTAAACGCTTGAAACGTTTACAAACCCCCTGTTTACAAACCACAGTCTTAATGCCCTATTAATTTGTTTTATTTGCGTACTATCCAGAAGTATACTCAAAGTTTACACCACCATTTTGTAATGTAGGTACTTTAGGTATAAGTAACATTTTGTATTATTTTTATAAATTGTGCGGTTTTTTATTCCGATATTATTATTCCATAATAAATATAGAAGGAACATTTAACCGATATACATACATATTATCGAGCTACTTAACATTTCAGCTCATTATTGCCACCTCAGATCCATTATTTACAACTTGGAGCTCTGTCAGCGTAATATTTCAAAAACCAATATATTTCTTGGGTGGAATTATTTGTCGTTTTACAAGCAGTATCAGTCACATGACCAGTCCTCTCACCAAGAAACCCTGACAACCCGATAGGCTTGCATTCTCTGCCTATAGTAGCTGTAGCCAGGTAGGCCACGTTTCAGTGATAGCTATTGTACCTCAGCTTGCCTGCCACAGCTTATACAATTGATTGGTGATTGGCCGTGTTACACTAAAGCATAGCATACCCCTTCCTAATAGCGGTATACTACCTAAACCAACCTCACCTTCATTCAGGCCCGTATGGTGATCATAATATCTGGGGGGGGGGGGGGGGGGGGGGCAGAGGCCAAATCTGGGGGGGCAAACCCATAACTGGGATTTGGGGAGCATACAACAAAGTGAGAGTTAATTTAGTACATAAAGTATAATCAATATTGTTGAAAGATGTGTGGGGCGAGCCACGAACTTGGCAGAACCTTGGCGAATTGACACTGTTAAGGAGAATGTCAATAATGGCAAATAGTTGTTGAAGTAACTATTTTGACATTAAATAACTTGGTCAGATTTAAAGCTGTCGAATTGAAAATTTGTAGGCATAAATACTGTATGTCCAAAACTTGACATTATTAAGCGACTTTTGACCCCAACAGTTCAACAGTCTCCCGCTATATGGCTACATTTCTAAACATTAAATGTCCTCCCATTTCTTTGCTTTTAATCAGTTTAAGCTGAAATTTGGCAGAATTGTACTCGACCATTAGCTGTGTCATTTAAACTTTTTCTGTGGTCTTACTTGTGTACCCCTTCGTTTCTCAAACAGATGATTCCTTTGAGGTCAATTTTGACCTCAGGTAAATGAGAGGGTTGGGGTGGTCCAAAAAAACTTTTTGTCGAATTTAAACTCAGTTTGCACATATGATGTCATCATATGAGCCAAAACTTTGATAGATACCAAAATTGTGATTTGGGGATGACAGGAAATATTCCCACAGGCACAGTTCCCGCCCTTGGCGCAAGTGAGTCATATTTCCCATTTTTCTGATGATAAACTTCTATTATTCCTACTGCATTGATATTTATGCTCAATAGAACCGCAATGACCGATTTAGTTGGTGTAGACACCTTCAAAACAAGCATAGAGCGAATAGATTTTGAGATATGGCAGATAATTTGAAGTCCGGCACAAGTGAACATTAGTGCCTTGATGCGATATTCAAATACCTGACAAATATCTCAAAAACTATTCGCTCTATGCTTGTTTTGAAGGTGTCTACAACAACTAAATCGGTCATTGCGGTTCTAAATGAGCATAATATCAATGCAGTAGGAATACTAGAAGTTGATCATCACAAAAATGGGGAATATGACTCACTTGTGCCAAGGGCGGGAACTGGCCATGTGCATTTGGGAATATTTCCTGTCATCCCCAAATCATAATTTTGGTATCTATTTGAGTTGATATTGAATGGTACAGGTACAAAACACGATGGGGTGAAATTTGACCTCAAAGTCAATATGTGTAGGCCCCTATAAATTGTAAAATTGAATAGACCCCCTTGCAAATTTTTACATTTTTGTTTTTCTAATTGAGAAGTACTATAAAATAATAAATGTCACAAAATTTCGAGATAAAATATCAATGTGTGATAAAATTGTGTAAGTTTAAATCTTCGATGGGTCAAAAATGACCTCAATGAGAGCACAAGGGTTAAATCGTCTGCAGTTTTCAAGCCTGCCTCTAGGCTGGTGTAAAGTGATCAAGAGCATCTGCTTAGATTTCGCTTATTTTTCTTTCAAGATTACACTTACATAAGTTTATATCACGTGCTGCGCGAAGGACCCACTTCAGTTATAATATGGTTAAGGTTAAGTTACAACAAATTATAGCTATGGATACCAGCGCAAGCAACCCTCAGCGCTAAGCCTTTTAGCTGCAAGCTGGCTCCAAAACTACAAACAATTAGACAATGGGTTAACAACAAACAACCCTTCCGCACTGGTAGCCAATGAGAGAACCTAGAGCTTTCGAGTATTTTTAGTAATTACAGGTAGGTAGGTATATTAATGTCATGTAGTATTATAGAATTGGACCAAATGGAATGGTGGGGAGTCAGATCAGGTCAGTGGGAAGGAGTATGTGAATCCAATAATATTGTATACCAACAATATTATTATTAATTAATTCTGAACAAGACGAGTGAACTACTACTACTACTACTAGGATCGGCATGCTGCATTGCAGCTGCATTTTTAAGAATGCTGTGCCGGCTTGTCAACAAAATTGCACCGCCACAACTCCCTATCACCCATGACATTTGCTAGATTATCCGCATCTTCAAGACCAGTGTCCTTTAAGATGCGTCGCAAGAAAGTCATGGGCTGTCCACCATGCTTATTCACTCCATGAGGCTGCCAAAGTACAAGATTATGCACTGGCTGATCCTCACGGCGAAAGCAATGTCCTGCGACGAGTGAACAATACATGTCTGGGGGGGGGGGGGGGGGGGCAGTGAGACTTCTCTGGGGGGCAGTGCCCCCAAAGCCCCCCCACACGATACAGGCCTGCCTTCATTACTGTTGGGTTGTACTAATCTCTGAACCAATAGGAGATAATTCATAGCTCTTGGTGATATTCTTGCTTGTAAAGGATTAAACCTGATAATTCTCCCCATCTAGCGGTGAAACAAAATATCTATCACGGCATTATTCTACACAGATAAATTACCGGTCCCATTTTTATTATTTACTGGTGATTGGCGATTTGTGAGATTGAACTAGTGCCGTGTTATTAATTTGGGTGCAATTGTAATAATTATTTATAATATATTATTGTTGTTGCAATAAATGGTCGATAATAAAGGGAATGCATAACAATCACAAAAGGGGTTAATAAAATAGAATTTCGTCGAAATAATATTTAGTAAAAATGTCTTATCGCTCCAGTGCTAAAAATGAGCTTCAGACAGTTCCTTTAGTGACCAAACTCCTAATCTTGATATGACTGCGATACCGATGCATTCTGACTCAGACAGATCCCCGACTACAGCGAATTACCCAAGCCGGAGCGCCCTGGTTCCAATCAATTAGGTAACCCTATTATGCCCTCTAAATTAGGTCGACCACCCCCTGTCACCCGAACTGACCAATCCACTACTGGCCTCGAAACACAAATGGACCAACCGCGAGTGACTGCGACTTCCGACCTAGACCGGACAGAAGTTGATACAGCCACAGGATTAAACCTGCTGATAGTAACGGACCCACTAATGGCCCCTTCCCCAGGTTTATTAATCGGTCTACTAAGGGCCATTGACAATTATAGAGCTTCCGAAAGGGGTTCGAAAGTACAGATACTTTCAATGACCGTTACAGAGATGCAACAGACTGTATTGCAATACTACAATTATCCTTCAATGGATAAGTTTTTTCCACTACATTCTGCCACCTCTGATGAACTAACGGAGTTGAAAGTACCCGCAGACCCCACTGACATGAGGACCCTGAGAGGATTTCAGACCGGATTTATTAAACAGATCCGGCTTTGAAACCATCTTAAGGGACCCCAATGTGGACAACACTCCCTCTATCTTCTATGACATCAAGGAGAGAATCATACGCATCCGTATCATTATTTCTGCCTTCTACCATTCCGTTGTCCGGACCGGAGCCGCAGTGATAGAGACCGCGACCATTGAGAACATAAGAAAATTTGCCATCTTAGCGCACTCCTGCCTCTCCTTCCAGGATGAACCTTCTCAACCCGTAGCTTTGAATTCCGACCATCCATCCATAGCTGCTGTCTGTGACGTTGAAGGGTACACCCAAACTGAACCTGAAACTCAAATAGCACAGGAAGACGCTATTCGCCAACACTTGGGAGATTATATAAAAGCAGTGGGGGAAGAAGAGTTGATAAGGAGATTTTGTGGAGATCGCCCAACTAGTCCCACCACCAAGAAAATCCTAAAAGATATCGACCAAGAAATGGATTTAGAAAGCCAACGAAAGGCGAATATGGATCGGATCAAGGAGGAAAAACAAAATAGACTGAAACAATTAGACAATCAGGCGGAAGATGAACGATTATGGCTTGAGTACGAAGATGAGAAAAGAAAATGCAAACGGAAAGCGGAGGAACAAGAAAGAAAACACAAGCTGGAAGCGGAGGAACAAGAAAGATAAAAGCTACCAAGACCGAATTCATGACCTTTAATGTTGATGGAAACTTGACAACCATTGATAATAATCAACTAAAGAAGGTCGATGACTTCCAGTACCTTGGATCATGGATAGAGAGTAGCAAAAAGGACATAAAAGTTAGGAAAGCAAAGGCTTGGGTAGCTCTATCAAAATTGGATACCATCTGGAAATCAGATCTCTCCAGGCACCTGAAGACTAAGTTCTTTCGAGCCACAGTGGAAAGTGTATTTTTATACGGGGGTGAGACCTGGACACTGACTAAATCACTTGAAAAACGAATTGATGGTTGCTACACAAGACTACTAAGGGCAGCCCTAAACATCAGCTGGAGATAACATATGACAAACGCCGAGCTTTATGGTACAATACCACCTGTATCAACCACCCTCCGTGAACGCAGATTAAGATTCAGTGGGCACTGCTGGCGAAGTAAAGATGAGGTCATACCAGATCTACTTCTCTGGCAACCAACTCATGGAAAGCGTAGTCGTGGACGACCTGCCATAACATATATAGATCAACTTGAAAGGGATACTGAACTTGGGAGAAACGAAATTGCGACAACTATGGAGAATCGGGAAGCCTGGAAGGACCTCATTTCCACTGTCCGAGTTCGCTCGACCTAGTAGTAGTAGTAGTAGGCTATGGTATAACACGGATATTTATCGCTTTTTTCTCTCGAGGTTGGACGGAAGAGTGAGCAGTGAATTGTATCGAATCATGACGGTCCAGAGTTCGAACCCGGTTGAAAATTTTCTTATCTGAAAAATTGCAAAATGAAATTTAGTTACTGGTGAAAAATTACGGGTAGAAAGACACCTGAAATAAAAGATATGAAAATACTGGTTGCTGAAAAATAGCGATTTGAAAAATAATAGAAGTTACCTGTAGACACTCCTAGCACCTGTAAAATAAAGGTTGGTGAATATGAAAATACTGGTTGGTGAAAAATAGCGATTTGAAAAATAGTAGAAGTTACCTGACGCTAAGTGTAGACACCTGAGCACCTGTAAAATAAAGGCTTACGATTGGATGCAGTACTAGAAGAGGAAGTTCGTTGGGTGACTAATAACGCCTCTAGCGGAATAAGCGGGAACTTGAGAAGTTGCCATGGTTACGGTTAACATGCTGGCATCTGATTGGATGAAATAATAACGACCACTGGTAAAGGTTGAAATGGTGGCTTCTGATTGGATGCAGTACTAGAAATGGATGGTAATGCTGGGCTATGGGTGACCTTGGTCGAGGGTCCCATAAACATATACTACTTCTGACACAATAAACGGGATTGCGCTAGTGTACCTGTCAACAAGGGCCGCTCACTGTATCGATCGCTTCCCCTTTTTTGCCTTCCTCTCATAAGTTGGTTTACTCTATAACTTATTTGGTTCAATACGGTATTGTCGGTATTTGATTATCTATTGTATTTAACTGAGATACGATACCGGGAGGGTGTGACAACACAATATAACAAGCAAATGGTTGACTAATTAATTCTGTAAGGATTCAAGTGCGGTATTTGTGTTTCTCTTTAGGAGAAACGTATAGTGACTTGCCTTTATGTACAATTACAGTATATAAATATTTCTATCGTAATTAATTTATGACAACTCTCAATCGTGATACAATTAATAATAAGGGCCTTTCTTATATTAATGGTCTGGTATATCGTCATATGTTAATTATTTAGTAAGTCAGAGACAGAAGCAACACACTTCTATTACAATTGTCCAGATTACCACTGATACTTAATTGCATAGACCCACCTTATAATTGGCGCGTGTAAAATCTCCTTGATTACGTAATATCGGCGGTATAATCAACGATAAGAGAGCAAATTAAGTTTAACGACAGAACAAATTACAAGTGTGAATATAATTATTATTAACAAGGCATAAGCACATGACATAAAGTCATCGGTACATAAGACATGTAATAAATACCACTGGCAGCGACCTGACCAGAGGTATAACGTCTGCATGAGAAGTAATCTCTGCAGAGCTCCAAAGCTACTGGTTGGAATAAACAGGTAACAAATATTATATACTCAGGGAAGACTAATGCAATTATTGACGATTATTAACGCAAAAATGGTTTTTTCGATTTTAGGATACAAGTTCATGGTGAATGTTAGTAAATCTCGTCTCTTAACCAGTGTGTTTATTGAAAGTTAATCAAAATGCATCAATGTTGTCCTGAAACAGTTATAAACACTTTGGTGAAGAAAAAAATTTCCGAAATTCCCTTCCATTCTTCCAAACTGGCCCTAGTTACCGCCTTAGCAACAGATTTATGAAATTTAATTTAATAATTGCTTTCTCTCACCTGTCCTTTTCCTGATAAAATCAACAAACTGTTTTTAAAATTAAAAAAACCTATCACACAACTTAAATAACACATCAAGGGTATTATAATATCAAATAGCATCCAATGTCGCAGACACGAGCCCATTATTTGGACCTGAGTAATTTTCAGAAGTATCAAAATATTAAGTTTAAGTAGAGAATTCGCGTACCTTTACTCAAATATTTGCTCCCATATTTGTAATTATTTAAAAATATCTCTACAGCTAAGTAGCATGTTGATACTTCCCGTCATATTGTACACATTCGGGTGACATTTACAGTTCAGGTTACCATAGCAACAGACCAAATAAGACAATTTAATAAGAATTTAATTTACAGGTAACT
>JAUCBJ010002647.1:0-15921 GCA_032718475.1 Nemertoderma westbladi | reverse complement strand
TCAAGGCGGTCTACGCCGTGATTTTTTTTGGATCCGTTTTCCAGTGTCTTCGAACCAGCTCATTCTTCTTTTCTTACAATGACTTTCTCGTTCCCTCATGTGCTAATATGACCAACGTTGTGAATGGGTCTTTTGATATTCTGGCGAAACTACTTATTATGTCGTTTTTGCATGGTGAACAAACATTTGGTATGTTACACCCACTCGTTAGTGCGTATATATGTTTTGATTCATTCGACATTCGCAGTTTGTTCATCAACGATTTCAATGATATCTTTGTTGATAGCTCTTTTAAGGACTTTCAGTGTAATGGTGTTCTTACAGATGAAATCATAGATGACAGCTTTAACCTTGGTTTGATACCTCCCCAGGACAGTGATGATAATAATAAGAAAGAAAACTTCCTATTGAATTACATAAATGTTAAAATTGTCCTGAGCAATAAATCTGCCATTGACTGTCTAAAAGTTCAACTGTTGAACGAAGTTTCAAATCGTAAAGTATTATTTAAATTTCTTAGTTGCTGCCCAAAAGTCAACCTTGTAGATTTTTTTTGATTCGGCAGTCACTACCCTATCTGAAAATGGCTCCAACAACTTAGCCAAGGAGGAGAATATATTGTTTTGGCTTGGAGAACTGGTCGATGAATTATCTTGTAAAAAGTGTTTAACAAGCAGCGAAGGTGCGCGCATAGGCTTAGACGCTTTTATGTGTTGGTTCTTTGGTTCGAGCCGCCCAATTAGTTTGCCTAAACTCTCAATACGATTTAAACATTGTGAACCGTCCTGTAAGTGTCGACTTACCTATTCGACTTGTGCAACTGAACTAGTCGTGCCACTCCATTATTCAACCAAGGAAGAATTCAACTCGATTTTAATAAACTCTATTGTTGAAAGTGGTCAGTCCTTCGGTTTAATCTGACCTGAATTATTCGCTTAGGAATATGTGAATATCATGACACGCACACACATATCATGACACGCACACACACCCATCATGACACGCAACACACCTATCATGACACGCACACACATATCATGACACGCACACACATATCATGACACGCACACACATATCATGACACCAACACACATATCATGACACGCACACACATATCATGACACACACACACATATCATGACACGCACACACATATCATGACACGCACACACATATCATGACACGCACACACATATCATGACACGCACACACATATCATGACACGCACACACATATCATGACACGCACACACACATCAATGACACGCACACACACTCCAAAATGTAAATGTAAAGCACAGTTGCGACACACATCGTGTGTGAGAAATGATGACCGCTATGGGCTTCCGTATACTAGTAATTCTATAAGCCGCACGTACAATTGTTTACAGACAGCACTGCATAAGGAATAGTTGGCACGTATAGTAATTTATTACCCTTTGAAGTAGTTCCTTATACTCGAAACTCCTTAACCCCAGATAATTGATTATACTATTTTAAATAGATATATATATATAAGTAAAAGCCACGACAACTGTAGTGTGAGGCGAGACATCTGGTGTAGAGATAGAAAAGGGGGGGGGGGGGGGGGGGGGGGGGGAAACTGGACACAAATCCTATCTTGGCGTTTTAATATCTCGCCTCAATGTTTAATAATTCTCAATTTAGGGAAAGGAGCAGGTTACAGTGACATATTTTAACCAAAACAATAAACTAAACACAATAGAACAGGTTACAGTTTTATTTTTGATAGTATTCAGTTGTTATTTGCGTCGAATTTCCCCTGGAGAGGGATAAATTTTTATTGCGTTCAGTTCCCCCCCATATCTGTAGAGAGAATACGGTGTGTGATGCTCTTTATAGAAAATCAACAAGTTTCGTCCTGATCACCTTGCATTATATCACATGGTTGAAGTCTGAAATTACCTAGTATTTGAAAGTTACTAGACCCTCCTGGCGGCATCTTTATTAATTAAGAAGAGACAGTGGTAGACAGCTGCAGTGTAATATTGCCCCAGGTTGATTTCTGTCAGTCTGTTTAACTGGCCAATAGCAAAGACGTCGTGTTCCAATCTTTCTAAAAGTACCCAATGCTTCCTTACTGCCAAAACTTTATTACGTAAAACTATATTATATTGTAATATTATGTAGGCCTAGATGAATAATCAAAGGTAATTTTTAAAATTACTTTAAAGTTAATTGGAACAAAATTCGTATCTATTGGAATAAAGTTCGCAACCATCGGAACAAAGTTAGTATCTATTGGAACAAAGTTCGCAACCATTGGAACAAAGTTCGTATCTATTGGAACAAAGTTCGCAACCATCGGAACAAAGTTCGTATCTATTGGAACAAAGTTCGCAACCATTGGAACAAAGTTCGTATCTATTGGAACAAAGTTCGCAACAATTGGAACAAAGTTCGCAACCATTGAAACAAAGTTCGCAGTTCAACTACTCACATTGGAACAAAGTTCGCGTAATTACATGGAGGTGGCAAGTTCTCTGGATCTACAGAATGACACAGAAGACAGCAGTATTACCCGATTGGTAATTAATTATCATTAATTATTAACTATTAATTAATACGGATTACATCGCGGCCGATTAGCTCAGTTGGTTAGAGCGTCGTGCTAATAACGCGAATGTCATGGGTTCGACCCCCATATTGGCCACTTACATTTTTTGATAAATGGGATTGTAGGGTGAACCACGAATCTTCAGTACAGTAGGCCGACATACAGTTGTAATTAAGCTTAGCATAGGCCTAGCCTACCGGTACCATAACAGCAACATCGTCTTGGTCTAATATTTGAAAGCTTTCAGACGGAACTCACTACGTCTACTCTACGTACCACTAATTGAACTGTCCATCCCATTCGAAAAGTCTCTCCCCCCACTGGGCGTGTCAGAAATATTTTTTATTAGAATACCGGGCTCGATGGTAAATCCGTACCCTTGATAAAAACCGCTCCCCCGTCGCCAATTCTTGTAAGAACGCTCCAACATTTTTAAGTCATTTTTCAACCTATATAGTGACCAACTTGAAAAAATTTCAATATGTATATTTTTCCGCTTCGCGCAGCACGAAACATATTCATTTATTTTTTGTTTTTTCTGCATTTTACCTTTTTTCAAACGTCGAATGCAAAAGTATTTTACTCAATTTCCTCCAACTCAATTCAACTCTTTTCTCCTTTATTTCTCAATCTGGGGTATTACCTATAGGTCTAAGCGATCATTTTATAGTTTTTTGCACAAGAAAGACACAAAAATCTTTTTTCGGGGATCATAAAACAGTAACAGTTAGGTTTATGAAAAATTACAGCAAGGAACACTTTTTAAGTTTGTTAGTTAATTCTGTTTTAAGGCCGCTGACATTAACCTTGCGTACACTGTTTTTAAAGATATATTTCTAAAGGCACTTAATACTGTAGCACCAATTAAAGAAATTAGTCTTAAACAACGCACTGAGCCCTGGATGACCTCGGGTATTCTTAGTAATATCAGAGAAAGAGATAACTGTTTGTATAAATTTAGGAAATAACGTGTTTTAGCTGATTATAATAATTTCTGCAAATATAGAAACCTTGTCCAACGGGAAATAAAAAAAGCGAAATCTGAATATTTGTACAACAAAATAAGTGAGAATAAAGATAATCTTAAAAGTCTATGGTCTACCCTAAAATCTTTAGGTTATAAAAACCTTAAATCTAAATCGAATATTGTTCTGCAAGATAACGGTGAGCTGATACATGATCTGATCATACTCTAGTTAGTAATTTATTTAATAATTATTTTACTAATGTTGCCTCTAATTTAGTTAAGAAGTTACCGTTATCAAGTAATAAATATAGTATAGGGTCCGAAACTCTAAATAATTTTTATTTAGAAAAGTTACAAAATTCAGAAAAGTTATTTTTAAAACCCGTTTCTGAGGATTTCGTTTTTCAAAATCTACTTAGCCTCTCAGCCTCAAAAAGTACCGGTCTAGACCTAATACCTGCCCGTTTTCTTAAGGATGGTGCTGAAGTACTTAAAGTACCTATTACTTTTATTATTAATTACTCTATCGTAGATAATGTAGTACCAGACGAACTGAAATTAGCTAAGGTTGTTCCTCTGTATGAAAAGAATAGTAAAGTAGAACTCTGTAATTACAGACCTGTTAGTATCTTAAGTATTGTATCTAAAATTCTAGAACGTTCTGTTTTTCTACAGCTGGAAGCACATCTTAGTAGGCTAAATCTGATCTATGAACTTCAGTCCGGTTTTCGTAAATCATATTCAACAGACACCTGCCTTATTAACTTAACTGATACAATTAGATGTAATAACGCAAAGGGCTTATATACCGATATGGTAATGTTGGATCTACAAAAGGCTTTCGATACTGTAGATCACGAAATTCTGCTTGGTAAGTTAGGTCTGATGGGTGTAGGTTATATAGACTGGTATATAGACTATATTACCTGTGGTGTACCGCAAGGTAGTATATTAGGTCCTCTGCTTTTTATATGCTATGTAAATGATATGATAACTAGTATAGATCCCGATTTTAAACTCATTTTATATGCCGACGACAGTGCTCTTATTTTCTCTCATAAAGATCCTATCCATATTTCCCAAAAGTTATGTGCAGTTCTAGAAACATGTAATGAGTGGTTGGTTGACAATAAGCTATCCATATTCACTACGGTAAGACTGAAAGTATTTTGTTTGGTTCCAAAAGAAAGTTAAAGAAGGTAACTAAGTTTGAAGTCACTAGTAATGGACATAAGATTGAAAATAAAAAGGAAGTTAAATATTTAGGCGCCACATTGGATAACTGCTTATCAGGAGAAAGCACAGTGAAAAATATTAACAGTTAACAGTAGGCTTAGGTTTCTATACAGAAATTAAAATAGTTTAAACACCGACTCCCGCAAGTTACATTACTCTTCTTTAATACAGTGTCACATGGACTATGCGTGCTCTTCTTGGTATGAAGGCTTAACCAAACAGCTTAAATGTGAATTACAAGTAGCTCAGAATAAAGTAGTACGATTTATTAAAGACTACAAACCTAGGCACCACCTAACTCCAGATGACTTTTCTGAATCTGGACTACTTAACTTAGATAGTAGAGTTAAGTAGCTACGCCTTAACCATGTGCATAAAGTGTATAATGGTAAATGTCCCAATTACCTAAAACAAAAATTAAACAGAGTACGCGATACACACTCTTACAGTACCAGAGCTAGGCTTCAAACTTCTACCTCCCGAATTGTAAATCATTTGAATCTGATACTTTCTTTTTTAACGGCATTAAAAATTGGAACGCTCTGCCTAATGAAATTAAAAACCTAGATAATCAACATTCTTTTAAATCTGTAGTTAAATCTCACCTCCGTGTGCAATGTAAAAATAGGTACAATAGTCCTACAGTAAGTTATTAGTTTATTAATTATTTACTATTTATACTGTGTGTTTAAAGCTCATTTATCCCATCATAGTAGACATGTACCGAACAACAAGAGTCCCACAAGAAATGAAAACAAATAAGTTGGTGCCAGTTCCAAAGAAGGGCAACCTAACACTCTATGGTTCTTTTCGGAGAATCTCATTGATCTCGATTGCTGCAAAGCTATACAATAGAATTATATTAAATCGCATCAGGGATCCCATTGAGAGACTGCTCCGTGGAAATCAGAATGGGTTCCGTAAAGGTCGTGGGAACATGGAGCCCATTTTGGCACTTAGAAGGATAATTGAAGAGTTATCAAAAAAGAAAGACAGGCATCTGGCTGTTATCTTTGTTGACTTCTTCAAGGCCTTTGATTCAGTCTCTCGCTCACGTATGTTCATCATACTTTCATTATATGGGATTCCTGATGAAATTATTGCAGCAATCAGATCAGTATACGATGGTTCGACAACATTTGTCGAACATTTGACGGTGACACAGAACCATTTGAAGTGTTATGGGGCGTCCTCCAAAGAGACACACTTGCACCATTCTTGTTCATAATTGTTGTTGACTATGTTCTACGCATGTCCTTAGATCATCATAATGATGATGTGGTGATGGTAACTCCACCTACTGGCTCCAGAAGTCGAGGAAATCCTGCCAAGTACCTAACTGATCTAGACTTTGCTGATGACTTAGGAGTACTCTCAGAATCACTAGAGGGAGCCCAACGGCTTCTCAGTTCATTAGAACATGCTGCTTCTAGTGTTGGTCTTTTTATTAACTCCAGAAAGACCAAAATTTTGACAGTTAACTTTGGATGGTATGCTTGAGCATGTGGATGACTTCTGTTACCTGGGATCATGGATCCAGAAGTCAGGTGAGGACCTTCGTATACGTAAGGGAAAGGCATGGGCAGCCTTGAATAGGCTTTCCAAGATTTGGAAGTCACCGAGAATTAATCGGAAACTTAAGGTCCGATTATTTAGAGCAGCAGTAGTTCCAGTAATCCTCTATGGGAGTCCATGCTGGGCTCTAACTGCTGAGGACACCAAATCTCTGGATGGCACATTCACAAGAATGCTACGCCGGGTACATTGTGTCAAGTACAATGCACACATCTCTAACCAGACACTATATAACATTGGAGGTTTCTCATTGGTTCCCCAAAGCTTGACACTAGAACAAAATCGCCTCCGCTTTGCAGGACATTGTTTTCGCCGTGAGGACCAGCCAGTGCATAATCTTGTGCTTTGGCAGCCTCATGGAGTGAATAAGCATGGTGGACAGCCCATGACTTTCTTGAGACGCATCTTAAAGGACACTGGCCTTGAAGATGCGTATGATCTAGCAAATGTCATGGGTGATAGGGAGTTGTGGCGGTGCAATTTTGTCGATAAGCCGGCACAGCATTCTTAAAAATGCAGCTGCAATGCAGTATGCCGATCCTAGTAGTAGTAGTATTTATACTGTAAATATATACGTTTTATAATAAATTTTTCTTCACATTGCATCTTTATAGTTGAGTCGGGCATTGTCACGCTCTCGGTAAAGTAGTACATGTACATAGTGTAATTACGTTTATATTGGTTTTAGGTTAGAGTTGTGTAATATTGTATTTGTAACCAAGTAACATAAAGGACCCCCTTGGAAATATGCTGCTAGGCTTTAGGGGTAATCCTATATGTTATGTTGGACAATACCTTTATACCGGTACATTGTTTGGTGTATTTGTTATTGTTTTTACATAATGTATAAATAAATCTATCTATCTATCTACTGTATAACTCGAAAGGTATATAGACACCATGACACCCTTGGTTAGATAAGCCTGCCTCTGTAATCTGTTACTTTCTCTTAATTGGTAACAATATAGTTTATTGTTCTGGTTAGATAAGCCTGCCTCTGTATTCTGTTCCTTTCCCTCAATTGGTAACAATATCAATTTTTTGTTTTGGTTAGAAAAGCCTGCCTTTGTAACCTGTTCCTTTCCCTCAATTTGCAACAATATCGTTTATTGCTTTGGTTAGAAAAGCATGCCTCTGTAACCTGTTCCTTTCCCTCAATTGGTAACAATATCGTTTATTGTTTTGGTTAAAAAAGCCTGCCTCTGTAACCTGTTCCTTTCCCTCAATTGGTAGCAATATAGTTTATTGTTTTGGTTAGAAAAGCCTGTCTCTGTAACCTGTTCCTTTCCCTCAATTGGTAGCAATATAGTTTATTGTTTTGGTTAGAAAAGCCTGTCTCTGTAACTTGTTCCTTTCCCTCAATTGGTAATAATATCGTTTATTGTTTTGGTTTGAAAAGCCTGCCTCTGAAACCTGTTCTTTCCCTCAATTGGAAGCAATATCGTTTATTGTTTTGATTAGAAAAGCCTACCTCTCTAACCTGTTCTTTTTCCTCAATTGGTAACAATATTGTTTATTGTTTTGGTTAGAAAAGCCTGTCTCTGTAACCTGATCCTTTCCCGCAATTGGTAATAATATCGTTTATTGTTTTGGTTAGAAAAGCCTGCCTTTGTAACCTGTTCCATTCCCTCAACTTGTAACAAAATCGTTTATTGTTTTGGTTAGTAAAGCCTGTTGCCTCTGTAACCTGCTCCTTTCCCTCAATTGAATTGAAAAAAAAATATAATTTTTTTCCCGATTATTTTCAAGAATTCCCAAAATTCCTGAAATTATCATCAGAGTGTTATATATATACACCACGACCCGTAATATAGTGTCATTTTCTGATGACACGGACCCCCCCCCCCAAAATTTTTCTACAAATCTTTATCATATTGCTTGAAATTAGAAACACAACTAGTTCAACTCACCGTAGTTGTTACCAGGAAGCTGGAATTTTCGATTTCACCTTTAAATTTTATTTATAAGCGTTTTAAAAAAAAAGTGTCTTGTGCGAAATCGCACCCTCTGCCTCTGTATCATTATTGCCATTCTTCAATTTAGTCGTAATTTTATCACATCAATAGAAAGCTTGCGTTGAAAGGATTCCAATTATTTATGTAACAATAGTCGAGTCAATCTAGCAAAAAACCCATAAGTATTTCGCAATCAATCCGAACCACACATTTTGGATTCTGTATTTCCTTATTAATGACAAAAAAAGTCTATAAAATTTTATTTTGCGGATCATATGTTTATTCATGGAAATTCTGCGTAAATTTGCATAACACAGGCCAAACAAAAGGAACAGTAGGGAAGATTAAGTAGCAAATTGGTGATGTTCCAGAATAATTTAATTAATTTCACAATAAGCTGTGATTCAATGGGAAATTAGTAATATTTACACTGGCGTGTTACACATTAATTCCTATATCTCGGAAACTAGAAGTCGCATCAAATTTTTAAATATATCACAAATTTTACGATATATTAAGGTAACCGTTGTAAAAAAATTATACAATTCCACTGCAAGGAAATTTCTTAATTTCCATTAATATTAGTGAAGATTTTTCACATAATTAAATTGTTATTACTCTATTGATTTTAGGTGTAATTTATTTATTTGTTTTAGTTTGAAAATCACAATAGTTTATCATATAACAAATAAATTTCTTGGGGATAAGGGTTTTTGAGGTCGATAAATCCGATGGGCGAGGTTACATCCACCCGTTTAGTAGAGAAGTTGTGTAAATAAGGTCCTTATATTGTACCAGCAAAATTGGTATTAAAAATGGTTAAATTATTAGACAAATTTCCGTTGCTCTGGAAACTAAATCGCTAACTATATAGAAGTGCATACTTCGCGGGATTCTTCATTTTCAAGGACGAAGTCAATAACTCCTCTTGATGATGATTAAGTTTGTCTGTTGTTTATATCAGTTCCGAATACTGACAGCGGTCGTTCATACCTTTTTATCTTGATCATCTCGGCGTTTTCTGGCCAAATGTCGCGCACACACTCCAATATTTGCCGTTACTTTCTCTATTCTATATGGTATAATATTCCCCAACCAATGATGTTGGTCTATTAAGTTTTTTTGGGAACAGGTAAACTGTTACCTTCTCTTCTTGCGAGGCATAATTTCCTTTACAGCCTGCCACAGAGCAATTGCGTGGCATCCCTAATGTGATGATTTGCAGAGATTATCATATGTCTGTTATATTTTTATCATGTACTGTATGTTCGAACTAATTGACTAATAAATTATGAGATCTACTCACCCATGGAATACTAAATATACATGTATATTTAGTATTCCATGACTCACCCAATGCTACGTATGTGTGTGTGTGTGTGTACCCATAAACGAATTTTTGCTAACTTAGCTAGTTTTTGTATTAGTAATTTTTGTAATAGTATTGTAGTATACTATACGCCAATACTGTAGTATTGCAACTGCATTTCTTTTATTTAGCTACACTAATTCTATAAACTATGTAATAAACTAAGATAATGAATACCGGCCTCTAATAAAATTAACACTGTATGCGAGCATCGCGTCCTGAATGTATACTATGTTCTAGAAGTCCTTGTATATATATTATAAGTGATAGAAACTGCAAAAATTTAATTATTTTATTAATTTATTAAATTTTATAATAATTTATTAATTATGTTATAAATAAGTTAGCTTATATTTATTGTGACGTTTGGAGCCATGTTATAATAATATAGCTAGGCCCTAACTGGTTATTAATATATAGATAGATAGATAGATAGATTTATTTACACATTATGTAAAAACAATAACAAATACACCAAACATGTACTGGTATAAAGGTATTGTCCAACATAACATATAGGATTACCCCTAAAGCTTTGCAGCTTATTTCCAAGGGGGTCCTTATAGCTATAATAGCTATACCCCGCCTACCGGTCTATTTGGCTGTGACCCATGACATTTGCTAGATCAGCCGCATCTTCAAGGCCAGTGTCCTTTAAGAGGTGACTCAAGAAGGTCATGGGCTGCTGTCTAAAAAGCTGAAAATATTTTGAGATATTTTAGAAAGCAGAAAATATTTTTAACAAGTTTTATCGTGATCAGCGACCTCGAAAACCCTTATACCATGAAAATTGTAATTTTTGAGCCAAGAACAACAAATTTCTAAAAAGATCCCAACCCCTGGGCCAATTACGTTGTAAAATAGCCGGGCCAGATAGGGTTAATGTATGTCAAAAACGGCTAGAGTTCCGTACGTGCCAACATTTTCAGTTTGCTTTAAAATGTGTTTAGTTTATACTAGCTACTAATTTTTAATGTTAGTGTGAAGTATTCTAGGATATTTCGAATTATTTTTTTATTAAATAATGTTCTAGAACATATAATTTTTGTTCTAGAACATTTTTAAAAAATTGTATTTTTTTGTTTTTTTAACTATTTTTTTGTATAATTAACATATATCTAGTAATTTTATGTACTCAAGTAATAATTTACAATTATAGCTAGTAATATAAAATCTAGGCCTATAGCTATAGCCTATAGTCTATAGTTATACTGTATCTATAGCTAGCCCTAGCTAACATTTTAATAAAATGTTCTGGAATGCTATCGTTAGGGTTAGTTGTTCTGTATTCCAATTTTTTTTAATTAAACAATAATTTTAATAATTCTTTTTAAAAGAACAAATATTCTAGAATATTTTTTTTCGAAAATTGATAATAAAATGATCTAGAACATTTGGTACATGTTCTAGAACATTTAATAAATGGTCTAGATCTCTTGTCAATAGAAAAAAAGCAGGCAAAATAGCATAAACAATTTTAAAATGGAACAATTTTTTTAATAATTTTCTTTTTAAGAGTAAGTAATTTATTTTCTAGAAAATTCATAATTAAAATGTTCTAGAACATTTTTTTAAAGTTCTAGAACACTCAATATACGTTCTAGAACATTTATCAAGAGAAAAACCTGACAAAAAAGCATGAAAATTTGTTAAAAAAGAACAACGAAAATGTTGGCACATACGGAACTGTTCCCTCAAAACTGCTTAAATATAGCTAGTAAATTTTTTTTAACACTAGATTAAAAATAATAGCTACCATAGAAAACATTATATTTTTTTTGAAGCCGGATATATTCTAGATCATTAATACATGTCAAAAATAGCTAGTAAAAAAATTCAAAATGGGGAGTAATACGGAACTCTTCCCAAAAAAATTATGTTCAAATATAGTCACACAAGCAATACTAGTGTCCATACGGTAGAAATAAGGTCGGGACAACTGGACCTTCTCATGTTTAGGTTTGTGTTGTCAGTACGTAAATAGATAAAACTTTCATTCGATTTATATACCGCCCAATGCCGTTTAAGATAATTTGACTTATATACTGAAATATGTGCTGAAATACGAATCATCATCCTTTTGTATTCAGCCACCGATCCTGGTACGGATCTAACTTTTATTACTATAATATGGTCGGTGAAGGGTTGTTACCTTTATGGCTACTGTAGTCTGTGCCTGTAGATACTAAGGTCTTATATTGTACTGTTCTTTGTCACCCTGCCCCAACCCCCCCCCCCCCCCCACCCCACCCTATTGCCCCATACTCATAACGCATGCACCTTTTGCTTTTCTAGTTTCAACCTGATCGATAATACTTTTACTTGTAACCTTTGTTCTAATAAATACCACCTACCTTGCGGTTCGTATCTACGCCCTAATGAACTTGTCGTTGCTGAGCGAACTAGAGCTGATATTTATTGCGTTTATTGTTATTCCGAAATTGTTCCTTTTTATTCAGTTTGTACAAATGACGCCGATATTTTTCCAACCAAAGTTATTTTACCTGACACTAATATCTTAAATCAAACCTTTTCCCACCTTGACCCCGAAAGTAATTTAACGAACCTTAACATAGATGGCGGCACTTATACTGAAAAAACGTTTAATATTGACAATACAAATTCTGACGAGACTCCTTCCCTTTCAGTGTTCCACCTAAATTGCCGTAGCCTGCCAGCAAACTTAAATTCCATTACTGATTTTTTACTTACATTGGATCTAAAATTTGACATTCTAAACTTTTCAGAAACATTTTTAACTGACAACTCCCCCAGAAACAGTATACATATTAACGGGTACAAAGGTCCTTTTTTAGACAATCGTAAATTTGGTAAATTAGATCGAGGGGGGGCTGCCATTTACGTAAAAGAATCCTTAGAGGTAATATCCAGGGACGATTTGAAAATCAGTGACCTTGAAAGCTCATGGATTGAAATAAAACGACAAAAATCTAAACCCTCAATAGTTGGAACTCTATACCGTACACAAGCTATTCAACGCGACAATTTCCTCTCTCTTCTAGATTCTTCCCTATCTAACTTAGCTAACTCTACCTGTGACGTCATCATTACTGGAGATACTAACATTAATACACTTCCAAAATCTAAAGATAATCCAATGGAATATGTAAACCTTCTAAACTCATACGGCTTCATTCAACTAATTAATCACCCTACACGCGTTACTCCCATGGACTAAATCATGTATAGATCACGTAATCACTAATATTACTTCTTCAGCAACTAAATCTGGTACTTTTCGCGTTAAAATTGGATCCTCTGATCATCAACCAATATTCACTCTACTTCAAAATTATTCATGTTACTTTAGCAAACCCAAATTTCACTCAGTTTTCGACTATTCTAATTTCAATTCACAAAATTTTATGAAAGACATTAATTCACCCGCTTCATGGACATATACTCATAAAGATATTAAGGATAAAGATAAATTTGATGTATTCTATAAAGACATGGAAAATATTTTTAATAAACACGTACCAAAAATACTAGTTCAACCGCGCAAAATACCAAACAAACCCTGGATGACCACTGCTTTAATTAATTGTACAATAAAAAAAAATAAGCTATATCGTCAATACCTAAAACAACCCACTGAATCTAACCTGATAAAATTCAAGATGTACAGAAATAAATTAACTTCAACCCTGAGAACTGCAGAAAAGCTATACTATACAGACCAATTTGAAAAAAATTCGAAAAATATTCGAAAAACTTGGCTGATAATAAATTCCGCACTTAACAAATCGAAAAAACTAAGCATCCCTAACCAAATTACCACTCGTACCGATAATATAATTGAAACTACTAGAGACCCCGCTAAAATAGCTAATATTCTTAATACTCACTTCGCTACCGTAGGTTCTAAACTAAATAGAAACATCCCAACATCTAATCGATCCCCACTCCGTTTCATTTCTAACTCCAACCGACGTCCTAACTCGTTCTCGCTTATTGAAACTACTCCTGTAGAAGTCGAATATTTATTGCTCCATCTAAATCCCAAATCTGCAACAAACGATTCATTCCCCACTAAGTTACTTCAACTCGCGGCTAAACCTATATCTATATATCTCAGCAAACTAATTAATCTATCTATCAGGTTAGGACACTTCCCGAGTTCCCTCAAAATTGCTAAAGTTATCCCTTCGTACAAAACGGATGACCCTACTGATCCTAATAATTATCGACCGATCTCGCTTCTTCCAATACTAAGTAAAATATTCGAACAGATCATTAACTCACAACTACTATCTTACCTAAGTAAATTCAAATTACTAACAAACTCCCAGTACGGTTTTCGGCCCAAAATTTCGACCTCACACGCTTTACTTTCGGTTATTGAAAAAATTCACCAAGCACTTGATAATAAAAAAACCACATATGCTATATATATAGATCTAAAGAAGGCTTTTGACACTATCAATACAAAAATACTCTTAGATAAGCTAAACTGCTATGGCGTTCGCGGTATCCCTCATCAACTAATCTCTAGCTTCCTATCCTCTAGATTTCAGTACGTGTCTATAGACTCCTGCTCATCTACTCTCTTACCATTACTATGTGGCCTCCCTCAGGGAGGGGTTCTCTCCCCCCTTCTATTTCTAATCTACATTAATGACTTACCCAATGTAACTACTTTATTAGCTACGTTATTTGCAGACGACACTACTCTATTTCAATCAGGCACCAATCTAACCGATCTAACTAATGACATTAACCTGGAATTGAATAAAATCGCTGGTTGGCTAATTGATAATCGTCTTTCCCTAAATCTAAAAAAAACTGAAGCTACTCTATTCTCCAATACACTCCAACAAACTTGTAATCTACCTGCACTCCAAATAAATAATAATAAAATTCAAATTACAAATAGCACTAAATTTTTGGGTGTGTATGTAGATAACAATTTAAATTGGAAACCCCATATAGATTTCGTTAAAAGTAAAATATCAAAATCTGCAGGCATTTTCTACAAGCTTCGACATATATTTCCACTACAAATACTAAGACAACTTTATTTTACACTAATTCATCCCTACCTCAACTATGGAATCTTGCTATGGGGTAATACCCATTCTAGTACGCTAAAATCGCTTCGAATCAAAATCAACAAATTAGTCAGATGTATTACTTTCAACCACTACCAGGCCTCTTCTCATCCAATATATAAATCTCTATCTATACTTCCGCTGAATTTACTATATAAACATCAAGTAGGATCTCTTATGTACGATGTAAACTCTACTCCTAATAACTTACCAACTTCAATTCAAGATCTATTCAGGAAAACCTCTACAGTACATAACTACCCTACTCGTTCTGCTACTCGTGGCGACTTCTATATTCAAACAGCACGTTTAACTTCGACACAACGATCCATCAGCTTTCAAGGTCCCCTGATTTGGAATGAAATACCAGCTACAATTAAAAATAGTAAGTCCAAAACCAGCTTCACAAACTCTTTCAAAAAAATTTTACTCTCAAGTTTACCAGTAACATAAACTTTTGAAAATAAATTCTTAAAAGTAAATAAAAAAAACGCAGCTTCATTTCTCTCTTCCTTTTTCTCTTTATTCTTATAGTTTGTTTTGCTCATTTTTTCGCTCAGTATATAGATGTTGAACTGTGGCTTAGGAGTTAATCTGATAGGTGTAGTTAACCAACAAAAATTAAAGAAAAAATTAGTATTATCTTTCTTATGCTACAAACGACCCCAAATCCCCCCTCCCACCCATCACCAACACCCCCCCCCCCCCCCCCCCCCTCCCACGCATCACCAACACCCCCCCCCCTCCACCACTCCCCCCCCCCCCCCCAACATGACATCCAGCTGCTGCAGTCGGTCTGTACTAGCACCGTAGCTATTGCCTGGCTGCAGCAGTAAATAATAACTATTACTTTTGTGTAATATGTCTAAGTGTAGTGCCTGGAATTTTAATTTTAATTTGGAAGTTATGAATAAATGTTAAATGTTAAATGTTAATAAATGGATTAATTGTGTTAATGTATTATTGAATATATTAGGTAAAATATTAAGAGTTCTAGAATGCACCACAACATGTAGTTAGAGTTACTATTTTTTGGCTCAGCTTTTTTGTAGAGTTACTCTAGTAGGCCTTATAAATATAGTAAGTCAGAATGGCGTTAGCAGAACTTTCTTTCACAATTTCTTTAACTGCTAGTCCAGTTTAACTGCCAGGTTCACAAATCAAAAGATG
>JAUCBJ010002646.1:0-12262 GCA_032718475.1 Nemertoderma westbladi | reverse complement strand
ATAGATGATATACTGTACACATCGGGGTAATAATTCCCGAATTATTATCGCCCGAATTCAAAATATCAGCACTCGCAGTCGAGAAAAACAGAAAGTCGTATTTAGTTTCGCTAAACCTATTTTTGTTAGCTATACCATCACATGATGGTAAGTTGTAACAAATATGATTCATAATAACTATTACAGTATACAGTCGTGTTTATTTAATATTATTAACGAAGAAAGCAATAATTATATTGTATAAATTGGCAATAATAAATTATATATAATTTGAATTAATAAAATACTTTGTTGAAATAAATAATGTTGGTTTAGTGTGAGAAAATTTTAATAGCTACTATCTATAAAAGCCGGATATCTGTTGAATATTAATTACCCCCTCATATATCCCAAAACTCAATTACCAATTTCGCTCTGAAATCAGCAAGAGTATTTTATTATTATTAATTAGACCTCTCCAGCTAGGGCTTAATGTACCATAATTGATAATGAGTTAGTTAAACTGTAACTGTAGTAAAAGATGCTTTAATACTTACTCCTACACAGTAGAAGTTAAAGCCGCATTGAGATAGTCATGACCTACTCCAGTCAATGGATTAAGATGCAGTCTGATACAGCACAAAATTGAAGCAATTACAACTGCTCACATAAAGAAACAATCAAGATTTATTTGGCAATCAGTAAATGAGGTATCTGGTCTGAAAAGTTGTGCTAAGGGGCGCCTCAAAGCTGATAGTCCTGAACCTGAAGAACGTGTTGGGAAATGGAAAGATCACTTCAGCAACTTGCTTCGGCAGCCACCGAACATCGAGGTCAGCCATACAAGGAAAATATATGACAAGACGCTACCAATAGAAAGAGGGGTCTTCACGTCCGCCAATCTCCAAAAAAGCATAAAAAGCATGTCCAACCATAAAGCAAGTGCTTTGGATGAAATCCCTGTCGAAGTATGGAAAACAGGAGCGCTAAACTGACCATTATTGGATGTTTGTAACCGGATGCTAAAAGGGGACAAACCACCACCAATTTGGACTAAAGGTCAACTAAAGCCTCTCCACAAGAAAGGAGACCTCGGTGTACCAACAGACTATCATGGGATCAGTCTCCTATCAAATCTGATAGCTATCATATACAACAAAATTATTCTATTTAGAATTATACACTTACACAGTACCTCACATAGAGACCTGCTACGTAAGAACCATAACGGATTTCATTCAAATACATGTAGGTCAACAATAGCACAGATACTAAGCGCTACAGAGACTGGTTGAAGTAATTAAGTTAAAGAGCCTTCCAACAGTTCTAATTCTAAACTTTGTCGATTGTCGGATAGTATTTGACTTAACCCATAGAGGTAAAATGCTGGATATGCTAAGAGCTTATGGAATACCATAAGTAATCTGCAATGGCCTTGGATTGTAATATTACGATGCAGAAGCTCAGATACTCTCACCTGACAGTAAACCTGTGAGTGAAGCTCCACACAAAGGGTGAAGATCTGGTATTCACGCTCCAAGAACGCGGAAGAAGCAGATATCTGGCAACTACAGTCACAGACACTACTGACTTTGGGGATAATATCTGCTGATATTATTTCCTAATACGATAGCAGATACACGGCTTCTACTGTGCTGAACAAAGTGGAAAGGACACTGATGAGAAATCATTTTAACGTTTCAACCGTTTTAACATTTTAACCGTTTTCGCTCCACTCTATTCTCATCTGTTTGGCCACCCAGAATCACTGGACCATATAAGACCACCCGAACACTGAACGCACTGCATAAGGCTGACCCTTAGGACCACGCACTGACTCCCTGCTCTCTACCAATGCTGGGTCCCTTGCTCCCAACAGAACTGTCACCTTCGAATAGTCGATCCCCTCAGGCAACGGCAGATCCGCTAAATACGGATACCTCTCCTTCACACTCGCCATGCTCAACATCAGGGATGACATATTAATTTTCGGGATAGTCCACGCCTCGTCCAGCTGGTAGATCTCCTTCGACCCATCACACGCCCCAACCGAGAATGACACCAACATGGCGGGCCTAGCACTCCCGTCATGTTCCACCGACCCAATCGTCAGCTCCTCAGTAGGTCCACGTAAACCCAATCACTCTGCCAACCCATCCTCGACCAGAGTCAACTCACTGCATGGATCCAAAACTGCGTATTTATCCTCAACTCGGCTGTCTACGCCATACATCCGCACCACCACAACTCGTAATAATACTACCTCTCGGGCCCTGTCACTCAGCCGCGAACTCAATACTGCTCGACTCATCCCTACCTTCTCTGATCCACCCACCGGCTGTACCGATACACTCCCAACTCGTTTCTCTCACGCAGGGCAACTCCACCCTGACTCACTGCACTCTGCTCAGCTATACGCCCGACTTCTGGAATCAATGCCCAATGCAGTAATGTACTGTGCTGCTTACCACACTTTTCGGCCTTAAACCTCCACAGGCTGTTACACTTGTCCACCTTATGTCCTGGACCTAGGCAATTTGAGCATAACTGCTTCTCTGTAATGGTAGCTAACCTTTCCTTGTGCTTCAACGCCTTGTACTCACTACACCAAAACACTGTATGTGTACCACTGCAATAAGCACAGACAATCACTCTTGGTTCTGCTACCGGTACCTTCGTACCTGTACCCTTTTCACTCTCAGACGTCCCGCATACCTGATTACTGGAAGGCCTACCAGTACCGATACTCTCAGCCGCACTGTCCATCTGCATACTGGATTTAAACACTGAAGCATTCCTGCGATTGAAGTCACCACCTTTCTTCCCACTACTAGCGCCACATTTCTCCCCCTCTTTACTATAGCCCGGCGTGACTTCAGATAATTCAATAGTGCTGGGTTCAAACGATGCCTTGACTCGCCTTCTCAACCAACTCTCCATACTCATAAGTGAAGGCTCATTACCCCCTTCCCTAATAATCAGGCACTGCTCTCTCCACCTTCTCTGCAGATAAGCCGGCAACCGTAGATACACCATACGCAATGTCTCAGCTGAGTGTAAAGTCAGCCACAATGTTCATCTGATCCAAAGTATACATACACAGAGAAATGTTTGATAACAGTTGTCTCAGACCCAGCCTATCCGACTCTGCTACCTGTCTTCCATCCGTAACAGTACCAATGAAAACGCGTGAAATAATTGCTGGATGAGCAAACATCTCTTTCAAGGTTTTTCAAACAACCGCATAGGCTCGGCCACTACAACTGAAACCCGACACCGCACGTTTCGCCTCCCCATCCAGCTGCCCTTGCAACATCGCTAACCGTCTAGAATCAGTGTAATGCACCCTCGTATGCACAAGTTCATGGAACCGCTCAACAAACTCTACAGTCTACACTACTCTACACTCTACAGGGTCACCACTAAACCGCAGTAGGTGGATATCCGGTACACCCCTCTCATCACTCAAACGCAGTAGGGCAACCTCAACACCACGTCCTCCAGGAGTCTCTGGGTCTGGAATAATGGTCTTTTCTCCTTCTACTAACTCATCTATCCAATCATCCAAAGCCCTATGTGTTCCTACAGGGTGGCCTCCTCTCACCCCACTCTCACCCCTAGACCCTGTGCCTCCCTCAGAAACACGTCTACTCCTCACTCCCTCATCCCCCCTCTGACTCCCATGACTGGGGCCTCTGTCTCTGTCCCATCGTCTATCGCTCAACCCAGTCTCACCCTGTGGAGCACAACCTCCATCCACTCTATCCCGACTACCCTGCTCTGAAACGGGTTCCTGTTTGCTTTCCACAGGCCAAGCATCACCCTGCAGGCCCCTCATATCAACTCTTGCACCCGAATGTACAGGAACCTGTTCCACTTTCTCCCCTCCCGGCCAAACACCCCCCTGTTGAAATACAGGGCCCTGATGGCCACTTACATCCACCATCCTCACACTTTCGACATTGTTTCCCTGCACTGTTCAACCGATGTCACCGGCTCCACCTCAAACTCTTGCAACCTCACCCTCTGCTCATCCTCTATATCTTATCTCAATCCTTGCTTGTACAACCGAGCTTCATAAGCTTTCTCTGCCTGTTCCCATGCTAACACCTCTTCCCATTGCACCCTTCTCTCCTCTACTCTTGCTTTTCTCCTCTCCTCTCTCGCCTCTACTCCCAATCTCTTTCAATCTCTTTCTCCATACGCAATTCCTTGTCTACTTCTAACCGCTCAACCTCCCTCTTTCTGTTTACTTCTATCCGTTCAACCTCCCTCTTTCTACAAGCCCGTTCTTTCTGTAACCGAAACTCAGCCATCTTCGCTTCCCCCTCTAGCCTTCTCGCCTCAGACATACCACTATATCCCGAAGCCCGTAAACGTCCTTTCACCACTTTGCCCATATGGACCGACCTACCACTCTCCTTACTGTATATAGACAGAGTCCCACTACATTTTCCTGTTACTCTCCATACACTAACACATCCCAAGGTATCCTTGTGTGCCACAATTCTCCTTCTAGCCTCCTCATATGTGCCCGCAATCCATCCTCGTTCTCCAGGTGTAATATCCCCACTCAAATACGCCGCTTTCACCCGAGATCCTGCCTGTCCCAACAACCGGCTCAAACTATCTGCACCAGCTACCGCATCTACACCTCCCCCTCCAGCGATGAATGCCCGCACCTCATCCTCAACTTTCTCCAACTTCTCCAATTCCACCTTAAACCTATCCATGGGCCTCACTCTGCCCACCTGCCGGTACACACGTACTCGCTACCCTCTGCGCAAGAGTTGGCCCAGAATTATCAGGGGACGACACCTCTTCACTATTATCCATGGCACACACTACACAAGAAACAGTCACTCACCAATCTTAAACCATAACCCCACACT
This sequence comes from Nemertoderma westbladi, assembly GCA_032718475.1. Taxonomy (NCBI): domain Eukaryota; kingdom Metazoa; phylum Xenacoelomorpha; order Nemertodermatida; family Nemertodermatidae; genus Nemertoderma; species Nemertoderma westbladi. The sequence continues at coordinate 7,391 of JAUCBJ010002646.1, read as the reverse complement.
AAGATCCAGTTCGAAGGACCATGTGCGTGCTAAAACACGCCGACAACCCGCGACATCGCGGGGTGTGAACTAAGAGGATTCTTTGTGGGGGTTGGGGGGAAGGGTAAGGTTTATAGAGCCACACTTTGGTTAGGATGGGGACGTGGGAGACTACAGAGGCGCCAGCGAGATCGGCCGACAACAAAGGTATGGCCGTTAGCTGACAGTGTCTGACAGAGTGGTAGGGATGTAGATAAAATAAATAAGGTGTGGCAATAAAATAAAGTTATAAAAACATAAGGTTATAAAAACAATCATATAAAGTTCTGTATATATTTACGTACTTAAGGTTATCATGGTTTACAATACGATGTTACAATCAGTAAAAATATTATGACAATATAGTGAATATAATATAAATAATTAAGGCATAATAATAAACGCATAATCAACCGCAATATAAATTGCCCAAACTATGTTCGGGGGAGGGAGAGGGGGGGGGGGGGGGGGCTTATCCACGCACAAAATAAAATGTTTTTAATACAAAATTCTTAGACCAATAATATACAATTTAGATGTAGTTTGCTAAAATAATAAAAATAATAAACATCCTTCTGCTTGGCTGGGGTTCCGCAGGCTAATGAAGAAATGAAACCCAGAATATCGGTTTATATACAACAAATCCAACCCAATATTATCTACTGAAAAAATGTGTTAATTAATAACCGAGCAATAAACTGCAGTGTTAATCCTACAAACATTCGGGCTGGCTATAACCAGTTTGACCTTTACGACAAATAGAGTAACACAACTGAGTGCATCTCCACATAAAGAACTATAGATACAATAACAAGCGAAGCAAACACACCACAAAGGCACTCCAATGAACCCGCTCACTCTCTATCTCACTCCCAGAAGGAAAATATTGGCCCCCAGATTACTCTTACAACCAACAGAGGATAATAATGATTAAATTCAATGTAACTACAACACAAAATAATCTATACTCAACCAACGCAAAATTACAAAGGCAAGTAAGCCTACACCGAGAGAAAGCCGCCCCAATATTAGATTATTACAACAACATATCCATTGGGTAAGAAAGTGGAGGAGAGCCAGCCCGTCTCTTAATTTTTTACTTTATATTACGCGATCAATTTTCACTCATCTCGTCATGAACCCAACATGTATGTAACCTTTTGTTAAATTTGTTGGCTATGCGTTTGCGGTTGTTTGGGCGGAGTGTGGTAGGCCTACACCTTTCACACTTAAATATTTTGGTTGTGAAATGTTACAGGGCATAGCGATCTGAGATATTTCATTTATATTTTATTATGAGAGGAAGAAGAACATACAACGTTATTTACTATGTAACAAAATAATTGTTTTCGGGTTTAACTTGGAAGCCTCCCCAAATAGTTGATATACAATTATATTTAAAATTATTTCCATGGTCATGGTCATTCACCCGTCTTTAGTTAGAAATTTGTTTGCATGAAAGACAGTTTAGTTTAGTTTTTACTGATTTATTATCTCTTATCTGACTGGGGTAATAATAAAGGATAGGATAAATGGAAGCAAAGTGTGACAGTAACAAATATTTCCCCGTCACCCTAGCATGTCTTAAGTATATGATATATCAAAGGGGGAAGTTTGGATTCACTGCATAAATGCAGTTCACCAAACTTCCCCCGAATGCACACTGTAACTTCCCCCTTCCCCCAAATATCCACTGTTGAATTAATTTGAAGCGATATAATAAGTACAAAATTGTGCGAGTTTTTAATTGTGTGGTCCAATTGTTATTTGATTTCTATTTATTATTTAAAGTGCATTTAATATCACACTGGTTTTTAGAATATTATACTATACAACCTTATGTTTTATTAATTTACCCAATCGAAGCCTCATAAGGGCCGGTTATTTGTACGCATATCCCCTAATGCGCTCAGTAAGGTTCAAACAACATATTAATATGAAAATAAAGTATCTGCAAAGAAAATAACCCAATACTATATAATTTGACCTTATTAAAAAATTTGCACTTTTGCACACTTATTTGTACAAATGCACTTTAGCAGATCGTAATGGTGGCTCTTATTTAACAAACTTATGTTTATCCTCTACCGATCTACGATGGTGTATGTTCAAGTGTCAGTCGCTTAAAGTGTCAAAAATCCAATTTAATAAATCTGGATTTGCGATTTTGGACCATATTCATGGACATTTTAAGTCACTTTATAGACATAAAAAGTTAAACAAATGTTACGATTATAGTTAGAAATCATTCCAAACTACATTTTAATCCAAAAAATAACATTCTACGATGAATAGAACTGGAAATAATAGTGTTTGAAATATCGAAAAAATGTTCACTATTTAAGTGCATTTTGCACTAAGTGCACATGCGTCTTTTCCCAAGTTTTATCCTATTTCACACACTACAATCTATCCTCTACCCAATGAAAAAAGTTTCAGATTAAACGGCCCTGTAGAACCGAAGTTATTTATGTTTAAAAATAGTCACTCGAAAATTTCAAATTCTCTTGGTCACATAGTCTAGTGGTTATCAATCACGTTAATGAAACCTAAGTTCGCGGGTTCGAAATCCAATATTGACCTGACCATTCTTAATTTTTTTGCAAAAAAAATTTTTTTATTTTTTCACTAAAATCGCTCTAACTTCGGTTCTGGTGGTCCAAATTCAATAAAATTGGTATATTCTTTGCCGTAATTTTTTTCTTAATCTTTTGAGAAGGTGTTATTTTTGGCCCCAAAAAAATTAAAAAAAAGGGCCAAAATAACGCGATATTTTTCGACCCTTAAAATTCGTAATTTTAATTATATATGTTAAGATAAAAGATAGCGGAGTTAATTTGATACTTTTTACAGGTACTTTTGGCGCAATACGCTAAATTATAATGGAATAGCGATTTGTTAAAAAAAAAATTTTTCATCCCTTTTTATAAATATTATATTTCACACGATCGCCTGCCGCTCCAGTTTTATAATACCTCCGGCGCTGTGATTAACGCTGTTAGATAGATAATTTAACGCACTATAAGTCTGTGTAAACAAATCTCCCGTAAGTTAAGTAGTTTTCGAGCTAGACGATTTCCCGCGAAGCAAGTTTGAAGCGCGAAATTATAATTTTGGCCCTCATTTTTTTAATATCATCCTTGGAGCAAAACCGATAGCATATTTGAATTCCCCGTATGGATATTGACTGTATAGAATGTACCTTAACCAACTAAAGTTAAAAATAAAAAATTATTCGATAAAAACTACTTTACAAATTCTGGCCCTTTTTGGCCCCTATTGCCGACATATTTTTTGTACCCCCATTCGATAGGAACGTAGCCCCAATGGTCTTCTACGAGTTTCATAAAAGAATTAGTGGATTCCTACCCGCGTTGTCGAATTAAACATTTCGGAAATAAGTTTTCCAAAAAAGACGGACAAAAACGTACAAATTTACAGCCCCTTTTTCCACCCGAAATTTTAATAAATATCTTACCCCCATTCGATACGAAGGTAGTACCACTCTTCCCCTTTCCAACCGCGTTAATTTCGTCCCCGTACGATTAATATTAGCCGAGTTATAGCGGATCCCGCAAAGTCATTTTGTCCGTTTTTTCAACTTTGACGGACATTTTCGGAAAAAAGGCGTGGTAATCTTTTTTGAAAAAAAAAACGAATTCACTAATTAATCCCTTCTATCGTATCCCGGCGTCGGGTAAGCAATAACCTAGGGTTTTTTCGAGCCACTGTAGAGCGCCTTTCAAAAAAATTTTAAAATTGTCGAAAAAATGACGGTTTTTTGTCCGCCGTGTCCGTCGAAGGGTTAGATTTAATAATGTTAGAGTTGCTAATATCTTAGAATTCCGAGCCGCTCCCCTGGTGAGAAAATAAAAAAATTTGGTCAGTTCCTTCATCGAAAAGTCCCCCAGAATCCCAAGTTAACCTATATAGTTAGCGATGGCCTGCGGCTTTAGGAGCGGCCGCGGTATTCACCTCCCTCATAGCGGCCGCGGCGGTGTTGCGTCAAATGGAGAAATATTTATCCCACCAAGCAATAATATTACTGCCAAATACCACTAGAAACTCACCAAACATTAAATCAAATATTCCCTAATCACACTCTCTATAAAATACATTTAACCTAAGCATAAATAAATATAATAAATCAATATAAGATACTTTATGGAGATAATTCAACTAAATAATCAACAATATTAACATAAAAATATGATGCCTAAATCACTATAATATTATCAAATAAATTAATGCAAGATAATATGACGTTACCCAATTCACAAACGTTCTATATAAGCTCCAGTCGCGACAACTGTCAGACAGTAGGCCTACTGGCCCGGTACCGTAGTAAGTAAGTACTGAAGTAAGCCAGCCTTCTGCTGTACCGTATTGCATCACTGGTTGGCAGATAGGTAGTTGGGTACCGGTATTCGATTGGGTAAAGTTGGGTGGTGTGGTATTGGGTAAAGTGGGGTAAAGTTGGCTAAGTTTGGGTAAAGTTGGGTAGATTTGGGTAAAGTCTGAAAGTTGGGTAATTAGTACTGTAGTAGGACTGGAACAAAAACTATCTGTGCGTTCGCTTTCTATCCGTCTATTCCAGTAGGCCTATATTCTATAACCATTTTAAAAACCTTACTTTTTCCGAGAATTTCTTATATCATATAGGCCTATAGGAAATATTTTTTGGACTTCCTATTTAGGAGTTTAACTTTATTTCTTATTGAAAGTATTTTATGTCTTGATTTTTCTTAATTATGAAAAATTATGACTTGCCAGTTCAATTTGAACGATTACCGGTACGTTCAGTTTTACGTGTTTTAACCCAGTCAATATTTTATTTATGTGTACCGGTCAGCCGGTATAGCAGTATAGTTCAATTTCATATATATATTTTACATATGTCTCTGTTAATTTTATTTATTGTGTGTACCGGTGTGTACGGGCTTTAAAAGCATTTGCTTCCTCACGCCCTATTTACATTAAACACTAAACAAGACAATGTTAATAATTTAGAGTGCTGGAGTGCGATAATTACTGTAAATTTAATTGTATAGGACTATAGCTGTATAGGAGGCCTTACAGCCTTATTGACTTAGACATATGTGTAGGGCCTATGGTCTGTAATTTGTTCCAAAACCTACTTTTGTGAACTTTATTCAAATGGCAGAATGGGTTGCGAACTTTGTTCCAATAGTTAGTTGTGAACTTTGTTCCAATAATTACGAACTTTTGTTCCAATAGGATGCGAACTTTGTTCCAAATAATCCAATGAACCCTTCCCCTACAGCCCAAGGTTTCATGATGACAAACAAGAATACCGGAATGACAACAAAATATTACGATTACGAATATAATATTTAATAGGCCTATATACAGGACTGCAGTAGGCCTACTACTGTACCGTAGGCGTAGATAATACAGCACCGTAGGCGTAGACAATACAGCACTTCATACAGCAGTACAGACATATCAGTACAGTACAGTCAGAAAGTAGGCCCTACACGAACACGAGTAGGCCTACAGCAATAACACTAACTTATTTACTATATTGGTATATCATTTTGCAATTTGTTAGTATTTTACTACATTCAAAAAGTGAAATGTCGCTCTCTCTCTACTAGGTCTTGGATGTTGGATGAAGAAATTGGCCATGTTTAGAAGTCAATATGCTGACGCAAATAAATGTAAATTTTTGAAGATTTAAGGAAGGCAAATAATGAATAAGTTAGGGTGTGTGATAAAAGCCTACAAGAAACTAATGATATATACCGATATAGGCCTATGATATACAGATATACCGTATGTCAAGGGGGAAATATATTTGCAGTCATTGTTTCTATTATCTGATTTATACTATATTATTGTAAAAATATTTTTCCATCAATAATTATTAATTATTGTAAAAATATGATTGCATAAAAAATTATTAATTATTAAAAAAATATTTATTACATAAATAATTACCGGTATTCATTATTGTAAAAATAATATTGCTTCAATAGTTAATAGTATTAGTTAGTTAATAATTAATAATATTAATTAAGCCTACTGGCAGACTGGTATTGTAAAAATAATATTGCATGAATAATTATTAATCTGTTATCTGTTAATTATTACAAAAATATTATTGCTTGATGCATAAATAATCATTAGGCCTAATTATTATAAAATAAAGTAACATTGCATTAATTATTATAAAAATAATATTGCATTAATAATTTATAAATTATTTTAAAAATATTATTGCAGTATTGTAAAAATAATATTGCATCAATATCAATAGGCCTACTCAATACCGGTAGTTAATACCGGTAATTATTTTAAATTATTATTGCAAAATAATTATATATTAATTAGGCCTATTGTAAAAATAGTATTGCATGAGTAATTTAATCTGTTAGGCTAATTATTACAAAAATATTATTGATTTATAAATAATCATTAATTATTATAAAAAAATTTTTTTTTTCACTGGACGTGATTAATTTATTATTATTCAATAATATGAGAAACCCACCACCAAACTAAAATATTTGCATATACAAAATGTATTACCGGTAAACGGTAAAAAAACAAAGGGCGAGGGAAATTCAAATATCTGATTGCACGTCCTTTCAGTTTGCTGTCTGTCTGTCTCCCCTCAAGTTAGGCTTGTGTCATAATAATTATAAAAATAATACAGTAATAATATGCATTAATAATTACCGGTATTAATTATTTTAAAAATATTATTAATCAATAATTATTACCGGTACTGTAATAATTATTGTAAAAAATATCCCTCTGTGTAGGAGGGATGTAGTTCTATATTCAGATATTAGGCCTACTGTATTATCTGAAACTGCAAACCATATAGCCTAGACAGGGTGACGGGGTAAAAGTCTAACAGTATCCCAGGCCCAGCCCTCTCAGCTCAGTATCTGGAATGAACTACTGGAAATATATTTTCTTATTTAAGAAAAATATATACCGGTACATAACATTTTTTAAATAGGAAATACGTTAAACTCCTAAATAGGAAGTCCAAAAAATATTTCCTATATAAGAAATTCTCGGAAAAAGTAACATTTTTAAAATGGTTATAGAAAGCGAACGCTCAGATCTGCAGATAGTTTTTTTTCACAACAAACATACGGTACCGCCGTACCGGTACCGTAGTTTCAGTTTCAGTTTCATACACTCTTTAATTAACTTCAATTAAAATCATCAGATATAAAATGAACCACAATGAGGCACTGCAACATAGAATAGTAAATTTAAATTAAATGTTATAAAACGGGTATTGAACATTATTACATCACCGGTACTGTATAGTTGACAATAAAAACGATATACATTTATTTTGTTGCACCATGTTAAATTAGATATTCAGTTTT
>JAUCBJ010002645.1:0-26711 GCA_032718475.1 Nemertoderma westbladi | reverse complement strand
GAAAATCGTGATCCCAATACTAATATTATTACGATCGTTATGCTGCATTGCAGCTGCATTACATATATATTAAGAATGCTGTGCCGGCTTGTCGACAAAATAGCGCCGCCAGATCACTCATGACATTTGCTAGATCATCCGCATCTTCTTCAAGGTCAGTGTCCTTTAAGATGCGTCTCAAGAAAGTCATGGGCTGTCACGGCGAAAGCAATGTCCTGCAAAGCGGAGGCGGCTCCGTTCAAGTGTCAAGCTAGGGAAGACTAATGGAACACCTCCAATGTTGTATAGAGTATGATTGGAGATGTTTTCATTGTACTTGACACAATGAGGCCAACATTAATTAATACTGTGGAGACTGTATGTTTATAAGGCTGTATGTTTAATCAGCCATATATGATTCTACGCTAACATAATAGTTTGAAATGTAAAAATCACTGTTTATTATATATATTAGGTTACTCACTGTGGATTGCAAAATGTTTTATAAGTGAATGACATTTAGCGTCTAAGATTACTTTCTGTCAAACTTCCCTTCAGACCATTCAACATTGTTGAGGGATGTTTACACTACTGTGCCATTCAGCTGAGTGGATTTGAGCAATTGCCAAATTACAGAGTGGGATCTCTCTCTGACCATAGGTAAATAACACTTCCCTCCTGACCATAGGTAAACATTGCTGATGGAATTTACATTTAATTGATGACTTCCGTATTGCTTGACGGCGTCTTGACGCCGTCTCTAGTTAGAGACAGATAGGTTCATTCCCGTTCATTACTGTTAGTAAATTTGGCACCCGGGAAAGTTAGCGCTTATTCTGATTTTGTCCCAAAAGACAGTTTAGTTTAAATCCAGCTTGATGGCTTTCTAGTAATACTATAATAATGTAATAGGACAATATGATAATGCTCTCAATAGCGGAAAATATCACCCAATCCTATCGGGGCTCGAACCCGGTACCTATGTTTCAAAGTTCACGTTATCTTCAGCTGGGTGTGTGTACTTAGACTACTGAGCTATATCTTCAGCTGGGTGTGTGTACTTAGACTACTGAGCTATATCTTCAGCTGGGTGTGTGTACTTAGACTACTGAGCTACCTGGATGTATAAAGAATTCGCTATGGAGTGGAATATCATATTTAGGCCAACTAATCACTCAAAGGAAAGTACAACGTTATTCCCGTGCTTTGCCAGAAATGTCAAAATTGTACTTTCCTTTGAGTGATTAGTTGGCCTAAATATGATATCCCACTCCATAGCGAATTCTTTATCCGTCCTGGTATCTCAGTACACACACCATGGTATTTTTCGCTATGGAGAGCATTATCATATTGTCCTATTACATTCATTATATTCTTAATTCACCGTCAGTCACCCCACCCCGCAACAATTAATTTATTATTACAAATCAGTTTTGGTAGTAGTTTCGTGAAGAACACTACTAGATTGGGCATGGCGGGACCAGCACAAAATTATTAATTAATTATTATTTTCTAGAACATTATATTTTTTATTTTATTTATGTTCTAGATTAGTGTATAATAATTATATTTTGTTCTAGAACTCTACAATGTTGCCATGGTAACAATGATTTACGTTATAAAAATGCGACTGCATACAGAACTGTTCCCGAAAATTTAAATGCAGAAGATAACGCAATTAACCTTCCAGTCAGTATTTATAATAATAAATCAGTAAGTCAATTATATAATATTGTACTTTGCCGAATTTAAACGTTACTTGTATTTATTAGCCTATAGCTAGTGTTTCTAATAATACAACAAAAATTTAACGTAAGGTATTATTACTGTAGTAATACTACTACTGTTACTGGCTAAAGTTACTGGTATTATGGTTACTGGTAGTATTAAAGTTACTGGTAGTATTAAAGTTACTGGCTACTGTAGTACATAGCTTCTGTTCTACATCAACCGTCCTTGTTTCATCTGTACGGCATTTATCCAATCCTTGAGATGGTTTACAAGCGCTCCCTTCTTGGATGTAAGGAAGCGAGTTGACCTCCAAGTCATCAGCAGCGCGCAACCATCGACCTCGCCCACAAACACTGTTTGCTTTTCCAAAACAAAGCGCACCAGAATATCGGAAATGGTACCAATTTATTTGTAATGTAAGTAAACTGCAGCAAAGATACCAATAAAGGAAAATCGTGGGAACCAACAAAGTTATCTAGACTGTGCCTGCTTCATTTTGAAGAAAAATATATCAAAAGATACGAATCTTGCCACTCATTGGCATCGAATTCTATACCAACTATTTACCCTCCTGATACGGTACCGCAACCAACTGAGGATATCAGTTTACCGCGCCCGCCCCCACGTAAGAGATATAAAGAGGAGAACACGGAGCTGGAGCTCTTTAACAAGATAACACGTGTGTTTATGTTTGATGACATATTAGCATATATTAAGGAGCCGGAGATTAGCACAGTTTACAACGTAAAGGTTGAAGAAGAAAAGATCATAATCATTTTCAAGATCGCATTTAAGGACTCTACAATACCAGACATTAAGGAAAGCATTACTATTAGCAAGGAACTGAATGTAAAACTATCATATGAGGGATCACCTCTTCCACTCCCTCCAATTTCTCAGGTTAGTAAATGTCGGACTTTTTTCATATTTTGATTTTCATATTTATTTTGGGAACAGTTCCATTTATTGTGTCACTTTATTATATAAATAAAGGTCGAATGTCTGACTGACAGACAGGGCGCCTGACTGACAATCAGTCAGTGAGTCAATACATTCTGTTAGAGTGTTGGAGGAGTCAAAGGGGTTGAGGCAATACAGAGCGACTGGTGCAATTATTGATCTGAGAATTATTGTACACATCAGACATCTAAATATCACAGACACTGACACACATTTTGGTTTCACCCATAGTTGTTGTTCGCTAATGGCATGCCAGTCGACATGTCTCGCCCCACATCGTTTACTAATAGGGACGTTTTTAAAATGCTGAGAATTCTACAGTGAATACTTTGTGTTGCAGGTGTTTGCAGTATGCAAAACCCAACTCGACATCTTTGGTGATCAACCTCCTTAACTACTGTAAGGTAAACCGGTGAAGAGAAGGACAAAGCAATATACAGCGACTTCTGGACAAACAATTTTACCAACCACAGGGACTGCCAAAGTATGATGCTGATGAGATCCGAATGGCGCTAATGTTACGATATACGTCTCTTTCGGCTTATAAGGTTAGTAAAAATAATAATAAAAATATTTATAAATTGATAAAACGTTATAAAAAATTTGGAGGGTGGTGTACTGTAAGTATACTACACTAGTACCATAAATAATTTTTTTACATTTTTGCAGTTAATGAGTAAGGAAATTCCATTACAAAGTACAAGATTGTTAAGGAACATCACATCTGGTCAGTATTGATACAGTAAATGTCCTACAGAGATTGAAAAGCCAAGGCCATATGAGTAACGGATGTTGTTATACTCATGGACGAAATGTATCTCCAAGCACAAGAACAACATAGTGGAGGTGCATTAGTTGGGGAATGCGAGGATGGAGAACTGGCCACTGGGATTATCAACGGCCTGAAAAGCAGTGCCAATGGTTATCAAAGCCATCCCAGAGCACGGATGTAATACTAAACTAGTTCACGATGGAGCGTCATCATCTATGGATATGATATCAGACAACTTCAACATTCGCTCAATTATATAGGATGTTTATAAATCAAACGTATCCGCATGGGGCCCTTATATATTTAATGCATGATACAGTACTGTGCATTTGATTAAAAACATCAGGAATAATTTGGCTAACAAGAATGTTTTCGTTATTGGTACAAGATTCGATTACGAACTATATGGAAAGAAGTTCACTGTTCCAGTTGGTACCGTAAAATGGTCTTTGCTATACCGTGTAGAAAGGTCTGACTCCAAACTGCCCACATACTTGCGCCTGGCGCATTTTTTGACAATAACAAAAACAAAAATTTTTGTAAAAAACAAAAATAATGAACAAAATATAATAACAATAAAATTAAAAAACCCGATCCCGAAAATCGGGATCCGGACAATGTAATCCCGATCCCAAATCCCAAAAATTGCGGATCCCGATCCCGTAGCCACGCTACTACAAATACAAGGCAATATAAGTATTAATATACATACACCAATATATCATTGTTGATATATATATACCATTTTTCACCAATGGAACAAATAATTATTTCATCAAGCAAAATCAAGCCAAAACAAATCAACCAAAACAATCCTGGCCTGACCTCCCAAGCAACGAAAATGAGTGCAAGTGGCTCCAAACACTCGGTCTGTTCACTAATCGCTGAGAATGTGGGTAGTTCACTAGGCAATCGAATATTCGTTCGGAGAATGTTTTATTAGTTCAACACCTAATTCGTATAATGTGACTTTCACTGCGGTCTGTATTGTAGCTTTGCTGACTGTAATCAGCAGAATTACTGTCTGTTGTCTGCTATGCTTCCGATTAATATAAACCGCTGAACTCGCGAACCTCACCCAACTTTAAGACAACCGCTTAACGTAGAATAATCAGACTAATTTATTATCCAAATGTAACAACTAGCTAAAATATTCTCCGCTATGCTGCTTAATGTTTAATTTTACTTACATAATATGTACGGACCTACACTAATTTTACTTACATAATATGTACGGACCTACACTAATTTTACTTACATAATATGTATGGACCTACACTAATTTTACTTACATAATATGTACGGACCTACACTAATTTTACTTACATAATATGTACGGACCTACACTAATTTTACTTACATAATATGTATGGACCTACACTAATTTTACTTACATAATATGTACGGACCTACACTAATTTTACTTACATAATATGTATGGACCTACACTAATTTTACTTACATAATATGTACGGACCTACACTAATTTTACTTACATAATATGTATGGACCTACACTAATTTTACTTACATAATATGTACGGACCTACACTAATTTTACTTACATAATATGTATGGACCTACACTAATTTTACTTACATAATATGTATGGACCAGGGACCTACACTAATTTTACTTACATAATATGTATGGACCTACACTAATTTTACTTACATAATATGTACGGACCTACACTAATTTTACTTACATAATATGTACGGACCTACACTAATTTTACTTACATAATATGTACGGACCTACACTAATTTTACTTACATAATATGTACGGACCTACACTAATTTTACTTACATAATATGTATGGACCTACACTAATTTTACTTACATAATATGTATGGACCTACACTAATTTTACTTACATAATATGTATGGACCTACACTAATTTTACTTACATAATATGTATGGACCAGGGACCTACACTAATTTTACTTACATAATATGTATGGACCTACACTAATTTTACTTACATAATATGTACGGACCTACACTAATTTTACTTACATAATATGTACGGACCTACACTAATTTTACTTACATAATATGTACGGACCTACACTAATTTTACTTACATAATATGTATGGACCTACACTAATTTTACTTACATAATATGTATGGACCTACACTAATTTTACTTACATAATATGTACGGACCTACACTAATTTTACTTACATAATATGTATGGACCTACACTAATTTTACTTACATAATATGTATGGACCTACACTAATTTTACTTACATAATATGTACGGACCTACACTAATTTTACTTACATAATATGTACGGACCTACACTAATTTTACTTACATAATATGTATGGACCTACACTAATTTTACTTACATAATATGTATGGACCTACACTAATTTTACTTACATAATATGTACGGACCTACACTAATTTTACTTACATAATATGTACGGACCTACACTAATTTTACTTACATAATATGTACGGACCTACACTAATTTTACTTACATGATATGTATGGACCTACACTAATTTTACTTACATAATATGTACGGACCTACACTAATTTTACTTACATAATATGTATGGACGAGGGACCTACACTAATTTTACTTACATAATATGTACGGACCTACACTAATTTTACTTACATAATATGTACGGACCTACACTAATTTTACTTACATAATATGTACGGACCTACACTAATTTTACTTACATAATATGTATGGACCTACACTAATTTTACTTACATAATATGTACGGACCTACACTAATTTTACTTACATAATATGTATGGACCTACACTAATTTTACTTACATAATATGTATGGACCAGGGACCTACACTAATTTTACTTACATAATATGTACGGACCTACACTAATTTTACTTACATAATATGTACGGACCTACACTAATTTTACTTACATAATATGTACGGACCTACACTAATTTTACTTACATAATATGTATGGACCTACACTAATTTTACTTACATAATATGTACGGACCTACACTAATTTTACTTACATAATATGTATGGACCTACACTAATTTTACTTACATAATATGTATGGACCAGGGACCTACACTAATTTTACTTACATAATATGTATGGACCTACATTAATTTTACTTACATAATATGTACGGACCTACACTAATTTTACTTACATAATATGTATGGACCTACACTAATTTTACTTACATAATATGTACGGACCTACACTAATTTTACTTACATAATATGTACGGACCTACACTAATTTTACTTACATAATATGTACGGACCTACACTAATTTTACTTACATAATATGTATGGACCTACACTAATTTTACTTACATAATATGTATGGACCTACACTAATTTTACATACATAATATGTATGGACCTACACTAATTTTACTTACATAATATGTATGGACCAGGGACCTACACTAATTTTACTTACATAATATGTATGGACCTACACTAATTTTACTTACATAATATGTACGGACCTACACTAATTTTACTTACATAATATGTACGGACCTACACTAATTTTACTTACATAATATGTACGGACCTACACTAATTTTACTTACATAATATGTACGGACCTACACTAATTTTACTTACATAATATGTATGGACCTACACTAATTTTACTTACATAATATGTATGGACCTACACTAATTTTACTTACATAATATGTACGGACCTACACTAATTTTACTTACATAATATGTATGGACCTACACTAATTTTACTTACATAATATGTACGGACCTACACTAATTTTACTTACATAATATGTACGGACCTACACTAATTTTACTTACATAATATGTATGGATCTACACTAATTTTACTTACATAATATGTACGGACCTACACTAATTTTACTTACATAATATGTACGGACCTACACTAATTTTACTTACATAATATGTACGGACCTACACTAATTTTACTTACATAATATGTACGGACCTACACTAATTTTACTTACATAATATGTACGGACCTACACTAATTTTACTTACATAATATGTATGGATCTACACTAATTTTACTTACATAATATGTACGGACCTACACTAATTTTACTTACATAATATGTACGGACCTACACTAATTTTACTTACATAATATGTACGGACCTACACTAATTTTACTTACATAATATGTATGGACCTACACTAATTTTACTTACATAATATGTACGGACCTACACTAATTTTACTTACATAATATGTACGGACCTACACTAATTTTACTTACATAATATGTATGGATCTACACTAATTTTACTTACATAATATGTACGGACCTACACTAATTTTACTTACATAATATGTACGGACCTACACTAATTTTACTTACATAATATGTACGGACCTACACTAATTTTACTTACATAATATGTACGGACCTACACTAATTTTACTTACATAATATGTACGGACCTACACTAATTTTACTTACATAATATGTATGGACCTACACTAATTTTACTTACATAATATGTATGGATCTACACTAATTTTACTTACATAATATGTACGGACCTACACTAATTTTACTTACATAATATGTACGGACCTACACTAATTTTACTTACATAATATGTACGGACCTACACTAATTTTACTTACATAATATGTACGGACCTACACTAATTTTACTTACATAATATGTACGGACCTACACTAATTTTACTTACATAATATGTATGGATCTACACTAATTTTACTTACATAATATGTACGGACCTACACTAATTTTACTTACATAATATGTACGGACCTACACTAATTTTACTTACATAATATGTACGGACCTACACTAATTTTACTTACATAATATGTATGGACCTACACTAATTTTACTTACATAATATGTACGGACCTACACTAATTTTACTTACATAATATGTACGGACCTACACTAATTTTACTTACATAATATGTATGGATCTACACTAATTTTACTTACATAATATGTATGGACCAGGGACCTACACTAATTTTACTTACATAATATGTACGGACCTACACTAATTTTACTTACATAATATGTACGGACCTACACTAATTTTACTTACATAATATGTATGGATCTACACTAATTTTACTTACATAATATGTACGGACCTACACTAATTTTACTTACATAATATGTACGGACCTACACTAATTTTACTTACATAATATGTACGGACCTACACTAATTTTACTTACATAATATGTACGGACCTACACTAATTTTACTTACATAATATGTACGGACCTACACTAATTTTACTTACATAATATGTACGGACCTACACTAATTTTAATTATACAGATTTGGACGTATTAATTTGCTCTAATTGAGATTCAAACAAGTAATTATTAGAAATAGAAAAGCAGTGAGAAATTTATTTTAGCGCCTATCTAATAACATCACAACAAATAAAGCAAATAATAACAACACAACATTTACACCTACTGTATAGCGTTAGCATTAGCGTAACTTATCTAAGCCTCTTATGATCTTTCTCCCAAAACCGCTGAAGAAGAGACAGAATCAGATTGCCTCCCCTTCACTGCCTTGGGCTAACAGGCTTAGTGCTATGGCGTCTGATATGAGCCAAAATACCTTAGAATTACAAATGTGTACCTTACATTTTACATTAGCTTATATTTATAAGCATCGCTTATAAGTAAGCTAATTTTTTGCAATTGCCTTGAAAATCGCTTAAAAGTATGGTATTTTATTTCATTTGAATTTATACATCGCTTAAAAGTAAGCTATGTTTTATGAAGTTGACTTTAATAAATCGCTTAAAAGTAAGGTATTTTTTACAAGTTCTCTTAAAACATCGCTTAAAAGTAAGCTATGTTTTTTGTATTTGCCTTGAAAATCGCTTATAAGTAAGCTAATTTTTTGCAATTGCCTTGAAAATCGCTTAAACGTATTGTATTTTATTGCATTTGAATTTATACATCGCTTAAAAGTAAGCTATGTTTATGTAGTTGACTTTAATAAATCGCTTAAAAGTAAGGTATTTTTTACAAGTTCTGTTAAAACATCGCTTAAAAGTAAGCTATGTTTATGTAGTTGACTTTATTAAATCGCTTAAAATTAAGATATTTTTTACAAGTTCTGTTGAAACATCGCTTAAAAGTAAGCTATTTTTATGTAATTGACTGTAATAAATCGCTTTAAATAAGGTATTTAATTGCAGTTCTGTTCCAACATTGCTTAAAATGAAGAATGTGTTTATGCAGTAATATAGTTTAAAGTAAGCGATGTTTTTAGTGTCGTTTAAACATAGTTTAAAGTAAGCGATGTTTTTAGTGTCGTTTAAACATAGTTTAAAGTAATCGATGTTTTTGACAGTGTCGTTTAAACATAGTTTAAAGTAATCGATGTTTTTACAGTGTCGTTTAAACATAGTTTAAAGTAAGCTATGTTTTTGCAGTGTTTTGTCCAATCAAATGCGTTGTTGACAATATCTGCAATTAGTAAATAGATCACAAGAGGGCGCTGTTGAGCAATTGTTGTATTCCAGTATTCGATCAGCAAAATTGAATTTCTGGTATGTAGGGTGCACGGTACGGACAGTACGGTTAACAGTATAGTTACAGAGTCCTGCAGTAGTCAGTAGGTATGTCATCTGAAAATTTCATCTTTGAAATTGAGAGATTAATACGGAGGTGCCAACAAATTTCAGAAGATGATACATTTTCAAACTTAAATATAATAGAATATTTAACACGTATTTTCAATATAAGATTGATGTACTGGATCGCCTAATAGAGGATGGGAATACAGGTAATAGTCCTAGCGCCGCCGATACCAGTACAACACGTAATTCTGGAATAATTGATTTAAATCGAAGCCTCCGTGAATGGCTGCATTGGTTATTAAGTTCACCTATTGCTCGGCATCAAAGTAGCTGCTGCTTATATGTATCATCTGCAATTTGTTGGCACCTCCGTATTAGGCTCTCAATTTCAAAGATTAAATTTTCAGATGACATACCTACTGGCTACTGCAGTACTCTGTAACTATACTGTTAACCGTACTGTCCGTACCTTGTACCCTACATATCAGAAATTCAATTTTGCTGATCGAATACTGGAATACAACAATTGCTCAACAGCGCCCTATCGTGATCTATTTACTAATTGCAGATATTGTCAACAACGCATTTGATTGGACAAAACACTGCAAAAACATAGCTTACTTTAAACTATGTTTAAACGACACTGTAAAAACATCGATTACTTTAAACTATGTTTAACGACACTGTAAAAACATCGCTTACTTTAAACTATATTACTGCATAAACACATACTGTACTTCATTTTAAGCAATGTTGGAACAGAACTGCAATTAAATACCTTATTTAAAGCGATTTATTACAGTCAATTACATAAACATAGCTTACTTTTAAGCGATGTTTTAACAGAACTTGTAAAAAATATCTTAATTTTAAGCGATTTAATAAAGTCAACTACATAAACATAGCTTACTTTTAAGCGATGTATAAATTCAAATGAAATAAAATACCATACTTTTAAGCGATGCTTATAAATATAAGCTAATGTAAAATGTAAGGTACACATTTATAATTCTAAGGTATTTTGGCTCAAATCAGACGCCATATAGTGCTCCAGTCATTACAATCCGCAATAATTTTTATTGTCCGTTTAAATCCTTTTTTTGTCCTTTTTTTTTTATATTTTATGTCCTCCAAAAATCTAATGTTAGGTTCCATGCTACCGGTTTCTCTACTGCTGTTCTCTCAGGCTATCAGTTCCGGTATTAGTATATATAGCACTATTTTGCTGTATTGTATGTACAGATGTAGGTATAAAGCAGGCATTTCTGTATTTTAGTACCGGTACCGGTACTGCTGTAGGCCTACTGTGTAGCCTACCATTTAAATACGGTACTGGTAGGCCTACCGGCTGACCGGTTGTTTTGGTTAGAAAATCCCGCATGGTTAGAAAATCTGTAACCTGCTCCTTTGCCTGATTTGGTAAAGTGACCGCTTATTGTTTTGGTTAGAAAGGCCCGCCTCTATAACCTGCTCCTTTCCTTCATTTTGTAAAGTGACTGTTTATTGTTTTGGTTAGAAAATCCCGCCTCTGTAACCTGCCCCTTTCCCTCAATTAATTAAGTGATCGTTTATTGTTTTGGTTAGGAAATCCCGCCTCTGTAACCTGTTCCTTTCTCTCAATTGGTAATGTTATCGTTTATTGTTTTGGTTAGAAAATCCCGTCTCTGTAACCTGCTCCTTTCTCTGATTTGGTAAAGTGACTGTTTATTGTTTTGGTTAGAAAATACCGCATCTGTAACCTGCTCCTTTTTCTCAATTGGTAATGTTATCGTTTATTGTTTTGGTTAGAAAATCCCGTCTCTGTAACCTGCTCCTTTCCCTCAATTCAATTAGTTAAATGATCGTTTATTGTTTTGGTTAGAAAATCCCGCCTCTGTAACCTGCTCCTTTCCCTGATTTGGTAAAGTGACTGTTTATTGTTTTGGTTAGAAAATCCGGCCTTAAGCTCCTTTCCATCAATTGGTAATTGTTTTTGGCTATAAAATGAGTGTTTTGCTACGTCATGTGGTAATCGATTATCGACAACAACCACAAACTATTAAATTTAGAGTCTTTTACCACAGGCGCATATGGAATTCTATCTCATATTCTATAAATCATGGAATCATGGAATGTTTTGGCACAGGCATAGTGAAACAAACTGTCCGACAGACCAGAAATCAACAAATTTTGAATGTTTTGGCATAGGCATGTTGAAATCAACTGTCTGACAGTCCAGAAATCAGCAGTCTGACAGTTTGAAGAAATACATACATAAAAAGTCATTAAAAGGACAATACAAGTCATTAAAAGGACAACAAAAGTCATGCATAATTCGTAAAAAAAGGAGGACAAAAAAGTCAAATAAAAGGACATAAAAAATCACTGCCATTACAATCAACCCCAGCCGTCTTGTCCTTCGCTTGCTTACCACACAGCCTTGCCAGGCATTCAGATCCGCGTTGATCTCCCTTCTCGTCGCCTTCCCGGTAGTGCGCCTGCGTACTTCCCTTAGCCCAACATTATTAATGCGGACCTTTACCGAGCAAGCGCATAATCAAATGCAACAGACTGGCAGTGTAATATTTTTGTCCAGGTTTGTTTTCCAGGTTTTATTTTATTTTTACTTTGATCATATCATATTCTATTTTGTTAACGTCAACTCCACTTCCATACTATGCTTTCGGCCATCAATAAGTGCTACATGCCTTGATGGTTTCTCCTCCATCTTTTTATCATTATTTGACAGTGTGTAATAAATAATTTTATTTCATTATCAATATATAGGCTATACTGTATGTTTTATTGCTTTTATATAATTGTCTGTATGTGCAATATACTGATAAATGTTGGAGTGCATAGTGAAACAAACTGTCCGACAGACCAGAAATCAACAAATTTTGAATGTTTTGGCATAGGCATGTTGAAATCAACTGTCTGACAGTCCAGAAATCAGCAGTCTGACAGTTTGAAGAAATACATACATAAAAAGTCATTAAAAGGACAATACAAGTCATTAAAAGGACAACAAAAGTCATGCATAATTCGTAAAAAAAGGAGGACAAAAAAGTCAAATAAAAGGACATAAAAAATCACTGCCATTACAATCAACCCCAGCCGTCTTGTCCTTCGCTTGCTTACCACACAGCCTTGCCAGGCATTCAGATCCGCGTTGATCTCCCTTCTCGTCGCCTTCCCGGTAGTGCGCCTGCGTACTTCCCTTAGCCCAACATTATTAATGCGGACCTTTACCGAGCAAGCGCATAATCAAATGCAACAGACTGGCAGTGTAATATTTTTGTCCAGGTTTGTTTTCCAGGTTTTATTTTATTTTTACTTTGATCATATCATATTCTATTTTGTTAACGTCAACTCCACTTCCATACTATGCTTTCGGCCATCAATAAGTGCTACATGCCTTGATGGTTTCTCCTCCATCTTTTTATCATTATTTGACAGTGTGTAATAAATAATTTTATTTCATTATCAATATATAGGCTATACTGTATGTTTTATTGCTTTTATATAATTGTCTGTATGTGCAATATACTGATAAATGTTGGAGTGCAAATACAATACAGCAATACAATCTGTATATTTGGTTTATTATTTTGTTTAGGGTTAGTTGGTCAGGCCTTAATCCTAATTAAAACTGCCATTTAACCTTATTAACACTGTGTTATAATCTAAGAAGTTTAGCGAAATTTCCAACATCATTGCATTAAGGCCTGATAATGGGAATATCATCCAAAATTTCTTAGTCTTAAATTATGATACCGGTTGCCGGTAATGACTTAGGGTTAGGGTTAGGCCTATATGACAACGATGACAGTTTTAATTACAGAATTATGGTTTAGGCGTTAGGCTGCCACTTTTGTAAACTGCCCAAAAAAATGTAGGTAGCCAAATCCTGACATTGCCGTATATTGCTGTATTTCACCGGTTACCCGGTACTGATTATAGCAATCGTAGGCCTATTCCTTATTTGCTTTAAGCTGATAAGATAACTGGATAAGGAAGTTCACATGAAGTCTAGGACTACATCTTGGAAATCGATGACAGATAGGTAGGAGATAGGATATGACAGATATGAGAGGTAGGGTAGGCCTAATCCCCGAAAATAGGACAAATCCCACCCATCAGCCCATTATCGTATCGAGCCAGTCTACCATCAAGGCTCAGGCTGTCAAGCCATTATGGCATGATATGGGTCCACCACTGCTAAGAGTAAATACTGAAATTGAATGAGATCCTGGCCCCATCAGCCCGTGTGCCGTGCGATTACTAGGCCTACCACCAGCCTACTGCATGTAATGTCAGACAGCAGGACTGTACTTATCGACCACGACCAACCTGGTTAATCACTCAACCCTGCAACCTGGCTGCTGTCTGCCTGTTCAAACATACCGGTACACTAAATGACCATTCTACCATTACTGCATTACCGGTACCTCGATACTCCACAAACAGACGAAGTATCGGCAGACCAGTAGTGAAAGTACGTAGTGATGAAGCCTCTTTTGTCTTTCTGTATGTACCCGTACCGTAAGTGCCTTCAAAGTTAAAATGTAGGCTATTTCTGTTTTTTTTTTACAGATTTTAAATCGCTAGGCCTACCGGTAATCGACTTAATTGTTTTTATTCTTTGTAGTCCTGTAGTCATACCGTACCATAAACCATACACCAGTACACTACACACACACCATACACTGACAGACTGACTGAGAATCACACTGACTGACTGACAATGACGAATAATCAATCAACTTAATAACTTTTAGGGAAAACGCTAACCCTAAGGTGTAAGCTTGAATGTAATATAGTTCTTTATATTTTTATTATTTTATTCCGAAATTGTAACATTACTCAACGACGTTAGTATTAATAGCGAGTTGTTAGTTAGCATTTTACAACGTTTTGAGGACATTACAACATTGTATTGGCCTGTACATTTAGTATTGTATTTGGTGTTAGTAGTTAAGTAATGTCCCGTTAATGGACATTACTTAACGCCGTCATTGGTTACCACGTAGACAATAGGTGGTATTAGTCTGACAGCCAGAATTTACATTTATTTATACAGCAACTATTTTCATTTGTGCAATTTCTATCACTTATAATATATATACAATCATTTCGTAATGTTACAATTTTGGAATAAAACGACATACATACTTGTTGAAAAGTATTTTACAGTAGTGTTCTGATCGTGGCTTTATCTCCACTCACTCACTAACGTTCGTTCGTGTAACAAAGCCACTCGGATCATCACTGTAAGGTGCTACTTTACACACAAGTACCGGTATGTAAATAGTTATTTTTATTATAATATATTTTTTTAATGATTTGAACTGTTGAATTATGTAGTTTTTTAACGTCTTAAATCATAGTTTTTCATCGTCTTGATCTTGAATCATGTACGTACAGGTCAGCAGGTAGTTTTTAAACTTTTTAGGCAGCCTAATCATATGTTATTTCGTAGTTATTACTGTGACTGCCGATGTTTTATGAAGATGTAGATCTGCGATTGTTTATTTATTGTAGAGGTATGTCAGTATATCAATGTTATGTAATACAGTAGCATATCTAGTGCTGTAGTGCTCTTGATTATGATTTATCATGAACGATTAATAGAGGATAATTTCCGATATTTGCAAAATTAGATTACTAGGCTATCTGACTATTTATAGGCCTAATGGATAGCGAATAGATTACAAACAATGGATAGCGAATCGGATTCGTCAGCGATTGATCTCGAAGTTGAAGGGGGAGATGCCGATAATAGTTTGAGCAGTTTTATGTCATCAAATAGCTCAGATGAATGCATAGTAACGGCTGGTGATATGACAAAAGAGATAGCAGAGCTTAAGGAGATATTGAGTAACAACCCTTTTGATTACAACAAAAATTGTGAATACATAGAAATATTACAAAAGAAAAAGATGCATGCAGAAATGCGCATTGCCATGGATAGCATGAACAAAATGTACCCTTTAACTGAAGAAATGTGGTTAAAGTGGATAAAAGTAGAAAAGAAAGGCCTCGCTTCCACCTCCGATAGAGATTATATAAAGTCACTTCTAGAGAGAGGCACCAAGGAATATATCAGCCCATTATTGTGGCTAGAATATTGCCAGTTTGCAATCGGAGACATGGGCCAACCAAATGGCAAGGAATATGTGAGAAGTGTCTATGAAAGAGCCATAGACAATGTTGGTCTTCATGTAACAAAGGGTAAACTAATATGGGATTCTTATGTGGAATTCGAGAAAATAATCCTGAGTAGCTTCCAGCCAATTGTTGGCAGTGTTCCTTCTCAGGAATCTCTTGAAAGAGAAAAAAATCAAGAACAAAGATTGATGAGAATTTTCAAAAGACAATTAGCTGTTCCTCTAACCAGCATGGAAACCACAATGACAGAATATATTGAACTAATATCCACAGAAACTGTGGATGAAAATGTTACCAAATCATATACGACTGCGCTCAAGGCATTGGAAGACCGACTTGGAATTGAACAAGAAATAAACCGTTTGAAAACGGAGCAAACTCCAACCTTGACCGTTTATCGAGATAAATATATACCATTGGAGTTAAATGGTGGTAATCCAAGCAGAATTATTTGCGTCTATGAGAGAGCAGTTTGTGAAAACTGCTTGGAGCCATCCCTTTGGAAATCTTATGCCAAATATATTGAAACAAAACTTAAAGATATTGACTTGGCAACATCGGTGTACCATCGGGCTGTAAAGAACTGCCCCTGGGACGCGTCGCTATGGGTAACGATTCTACGATCATGTAAACCTTTAGATCGAGATAATATCTACAACCAAGTATCGGTGGTGCTATCAACGAGTACTAAATACGGTTTTACTGATGTCAAGAACTGTTTGGATGTTTGGGATGCCGCCCTGGATGTGTTGCAATTAGAAATACTTGATTGGAGTGAGGAAAACGAACAAGTATTACAAATGAGAGAAATCCTCCAAAAGGCCATCGATTATATCACCAGCAAATACCCGCCTGGCAGTCTAGAAACTTACCATTGCCGAATTCAGAGGAGATGGGCCCGACTTGAACTAACCAAGCTTAATAACTTGGCTGCTTACCAAACGCTATGGAGATCCATTCTGTCCACAACCTTACGCGATAACGCCCACATGTGGTTGGAATATATTCGATTAATAAGCAATTATGTCGATTTGGAATCAATCCGTAAAACATATCAGGAAGCTATCGTCGCCCTCACAAAGCATCCCGACCAAAACCCATACGTATTGGCCGAAGCTTGGATCGACTTTGAAAGATTCAATGGGACAATGACTACGATAATCGCAGCAGAAAATAAATGTCGTACCCGATGTAGTAAAGTTAAGCGAGTGAACCCTGTAGCTATAGCAAAGAGCAAGAAGGGGAATGTAAATATTAAGAAAGGAAATCCTACAAATAGCAATAAAATACCTTTACGTAATAATAAAAAGTATGTCCTGGAAAAACCAGTAGCTAAAATAGTGCAGGTACCTACACCACCCGCTGAAGTTGAAGAGGCTATGCTTGTATCCCCAAACAAAGACTCAACCAACAAAAGAAAAGCAACAGATGACGTCATACATTCTGGGACAAAGAAATTAGCTGTAGTCAATGAAAGTGCCCCCCAGTGTGAGCAGAAAGAAGAGGATGAAAGGACAGTGTTTCTTAGTAACTTAAGTTTTACAGCGCCTGAAGAATCTATACATACTCTATTAAAAGAATGTGGCAATATTTTATCCATACGGTTTGGTGGTTTTGTCAAGAAAAAGATGTCAATTAAACATAAAGGGTTCGCTTATGTTACGTTTTCTGAGGAATCTGGTGTCGAAAATGCTCTAAAGTTAGATCGGTGTTTGCTGAATGGCAGACCGGTTTATATATCTCCTTATGGCAAGAAAATTAAGGCCTTTAAATACTCCAACGAATTGGATAAAAACAAATTATATGTTAGGAACTTAAATTCAAAGACAGATAAGGAAGGTTTACAACGTGTTTTTGATAAATTCGGTGAATTAGTAGACGTAAGGCTAGTAATGCGTCGAGATGGGACGTCCAAGGGAATTGCTTACATTGAGTACGCCAATGTTGACGATGCGACTAAGGCGTTGTTGGAAACAAATAAAACCGAAATCGATGGAAATAAGGTTGTTGTTGCGCTTTCTGATCCATCAAAGAGGACCATTAAAGAGGGTGTTGATTCGGCTACATCGGCTATTAAAGAAATGGCTGTTGATAAAGAACCTTCCAGAAGTGGTGGACATGGAGTTTCGAGAGGACAGAGGACGCAGTTAGCTGCATGGGTTCCTCGGTGCATTGCGGTAGGGAAAGGTAGAACTGGTAACGTTGATACTATGGATGTCCAATCCACCGATGATAAAACTGAACGACCCGAAAGTGCATCCCTTGGCATTATGAAGAGTAACGAAGATTTTAGAAAACTTTTAGGAATATAAGACTTTGATTGAGGACAACTTATATTTTTTATGGGTACACCTGAATATTTTTTAAGTTAGTTGGGAATTGAATAAGATGTAATTGATTAAGGTAATTGGATAAGGGAATTGAATACTATGGATTCTAATCAAAGTTAGACTTGTCGTGTTGACCCTTACGGGAAGTGGTTGTGCTTGACCTTTTTATATCAAAAACTCAAAGATCTATTATTTTATAGATACCGTACAATTACTAGTTAGTCTAACTACCTACACTGTATGTAAATGTTGTACCAGTTGTAAAAATATTCCTTTTTAATCTCCGCTATAAAGAATAAACTGTTAAATGGAATATTTTTTGAAATGACTACTATTTGGTAAATTAGGGATGAGATATGCAGTTTACGCCATGCGGCACTATCGGACACCATGCCGCACTTTCGGAGAAAAGTAAGTCTTGTTTGGTTTGGTTCCGCCATAGATAAATTAAAAAATCGAAAATGTAAGTTTTACACCAAATTACGATGGGCGCGATGCATTTAACGGAATGTAAATGCTTGTATCGCTTACAGTAGGTTGTTCTCACAAAAAGTGGCCAAGATTTAGTGAAAAAATGTCAACTTTTTTTGACAAAACTATATAATTATATACATATTTCGAGAGCTCAATGGGGCGATTTCGAATACAATAGTGGGCCGTTTTTTTTTAGTAAAGTCGTAAGGTTTTATTCGTGAAAAACCAATGTCCACAATCGAACAACTTGTTGTCTCTAAGTTAACGCTACTTGTTAGCCAATCAGTATCCAGGATTTGACATTTAAAATATATACCAGAAATTCAACAGTCACTTGTATGTCATGTAATGCCACTTTCTTAATTAACCGTAAACTAACGATTTATCGACCCAATGGCTAAAAGTAATATTTTCCAAATCAGCAAATTATTTCATTTGTATTATTGTATATACAATATGAATATACATACTATTGTAACAATAATTGTACAAAATAGTTAACGGAATCCTTAAAACCATCACTAACTTAATCTCTAAGTCCTTCACGTGTAACGCCATCAGTAACATAATCTATAAGTCTTTCACGTGTAACGCCATCACTAACTTAAAGTCCTTCACGTGTAACGCCATCACTAACTTAATCTCTAAGTCCTTCACATGTAACGCCATCACTAACTTAATCTCTAAGTCCTTCACGTGTAACGCCATCACTAACTTAAAGTCCTTCACGTGTAACGCCATCACTAACTTAATATCTAAGTCCTTCACGTGTAACGCCATCACTAACTTAATCTCGAAGTCCTTCACGTGTAACGCCATCACTAACTTAATATCTAAGTCCTTCACGTGTAACGCCATCACTAACTTAATCTTTAAGTCCTTCACGTGTAACTCCATCACTAACTTAATCTCTAAGTCCTTCACGTGTAACGCCATCACTAACTTAAAGTCCTTCACGTGTAACGCCATCACTAACTTAATCTCTAAGTCCTTCACATGTAACGCCATCACTAACTTAATCTCTAAGTCCTTCACGTGTAACACCATCACTAACTTAAAGTCCTTCACGTGTAACGCCATCACTAACTTAATATCTAAGTCCTTCACGTGTAACGCCATCACTAACTTAATCTCTAAGTCCTTCACGTGTAACGCCATCACTAACTTAAAGTCCTTCACGTGTAACGCCATCACTAACTTAATCTCTAAGTCCTTCACATGTAACGCCATCACTAACTTAATATCTAAGTCCTTCACGTGTAACGCCATCACTAACTTAAAGTCCTTCACGTGTAACGCCATCACTAACTTAATCTCTAAGTCCTTCACGTGTAACGCCATCACTAACTTAATCTCTAAGTCCTTCACGTGTAACGCCATCACTAACTTAAAGTCCTTCACGTGTAACGCCATCACTAACTTAATCTCTAAGTCCTTCACGTGTAACGCCATCACTAACTTAATCTCTAAGTCCTTCACGTGTAACGCCATCACTAACTTAAAGTCCTTCACGTGTAACGCCATCACTAACTTAATATCTAAGTCCTTCACGTGTAACGCCATCACTAACTTAATCTCTAAGTCCTTCACGTGTAACGCCATCACTAACTTAATATCTAAGTCCTTCACGTGTAACGCCATCACTAACTTAATCTTTAAGTCCTTCACGTGTAACTCCATCACTAACTTAATCTCTAAGTCCTTCACATGTAACGCCATCACTAACTTAATCTCTAAGTCCTTCACGTGTAACGCCATCACTAACTTAATATCTAAGTCCTTCACATGTAACGCCATCACTAACTTAATATCTAAGTCCTTCACGTGTAACTAAGTCCTTCACGTGTAACGCCATCACTAACTTAATCTCTAAGTCCTTCACATGTAACGCCATCACTAACTTAATATCTAAGTCCTTCACGTGTAACGCCATCACTAACTTAATCTCTAAGTCCTTCACGTGTAACGCCATCACTAACTTAATCTCTAAGTCCTTCACATGTAACGCCATCACTAACTTAATCTCTAAGTCCTTCACGTGTAACGCCATCACTAACTTAAAGTCCTTCACGTGTAACGCCATCACTAACTTAATCTCTAAGTCCTTCACGTGTAACGCCATCACTAACTTAATCTCTAAGTCCTTCACGTGTAACGCCATCACTAACTTAATCTCTAAGTCCTTCACGTGTAACGCCATCACTAACTTAATCTCTACGTCCTTCACGTGTAACGCCATCACTAACTTAATCTCTAAGTCCTTCACGTGTAACGCCATCACTAACTTAATCTCTAAGTCCTTCACGTGTAACGCCATCACTAACTTAATCTCTACGTCCTTCACGTGTAACGCCATCACTAACTTAATCTCTAAGTCCTTCACGTGTAACGCCATCACTAACTTAATCTCTAAGTCCTTCACGTGTAACACCATCACTAACTTAATCTCTAAGTCCTTCACGTGTAACGCCATCACTAACTTAATCTCTAAGTCCTTCACGTGTAACGCCATCACTAACTTAATCTCTACGTCCTTCACGTGTAACGCCATCACTAACTTAATCTCTAAGTCCTTCACGTGTAACGCCATCACTAACTTAATCTCTAAGTCCTTCACGTGTAACGCCATCACTAACTTAATCTCTAAGTCCTTCACGTGTAACACCATCACTAACTTAATATCTACGTCCTTCACGTGTAACGCCATCACTAACTTAATCTCTAAGTCCTTCACGTGTAACGTCATCACTAACTTCAATCGAGAAGTTCTTACCAGACACAACACGCCTAATTGTAATTGCATGACGTTGACTTAAGAAGTACTGTTTTAGAACCGCAAATAAAGAAAGGCAAACTCATGAGCTTTTCCTAAACCCTTTAGGTAGTCTACTAGGTAATACAGACTATAGACAGACACAATATTACTATTATTGCAGTAGTTTATACTAAATACTGAAATACAGAAACCATGGATTAGTTTGACCCTGACTGCCTGATTTGTAAAAAGAAACGCCACTCGTACTGCTAGGGATTTTCAGACCCAACTGCGTTACATGATGGACATGTCTCAAGTGTAACGCTATTGATTGTGACAGCGTTACATGCGTTACATGATGGACATAGAAGACATTATTCATTAGCATGGCGTTGACTATAGTCTGTTTTGAAACTATATTAAAATCAAATATGTGATTCGATAGATCTGCGATTGATCTTTCATATGAGCCCTCAATGGTGTCGATATGAGTACTAAGGCAAAAGTTATCGCTATTCAAAGTAGCGTTACATTGAGAACATTCCTAATGACGGTATTTTTTGTAGATTTTTCGTTTTAGCACAATGCTCGAGTTCTAATGAAGGAATTTGTATACCGGTAATTATTTTACTTGCTGATATGCTAAATAAATCGCCGTTTAGAAATATCTCACTTGGAGATGTTATGAATAAATATAAAAAACAAATCATGAAAACGAGCGTTACATTGTGGACAAAATCCTAGTGACGGCGTAACTAATTGTTAGTAAATAGTAAATATATAAAATGTGAGTAGCTTTGGTTGAAAACCACCAATAGTATGTGAAAGAGCATTAAATTTGCTTTATTTTGATGTATGGTATTTATGGTACCTTTGCTTTCATTACTTTAGCTCAGAAGCCAAATACTTAAAAATAATTCAATGTGACATTTAAAAAACATGCATTTTTGATATTTGTAATGGTGTCATTCTCTATGTTGTTAATGGAATCTGTTGAAAATTTGCTGAAATATGAGCAGATTTCCGCTCTTCCGATTAGTATATAGGTTCATGGGGTTAAAGCTGTGTCGTTTGGAAATATAACCGTGCGAATGCATGGACATTTTGACATAAAGTTTGGCCACTTTTTGTGAGAACGACCGAAGTATTCTATAATATAATATAGTAATATAATATAGTAATATAATATAGCAGGAGTACTGCTGAGTCCCCCTTGCAAATTCTATTATGATAGAAATTCTTATTTTTTTCATTAAATATTGACGTTGTTATTAGCCTTCAAATAAAAAGGCGACAGACACACCGGACCACAGACAACCGCCCGGCGCCCATGTTAAGAATAAGCCTGGGTTTTTAGTGAGAAACTGGCATTTTTTACATCTGGGGGGTAAACTGCAAAACGAAATATAACAGCAGAAAGTCGGGTTAGATCACTTACTTCGTCTCTTCCCTCAAATATAATTTATCTATGATTAACTGCCGTTCTATCACGCTATTAGGTGGGACATAACATAAAGGTACGGAGCACATAAAGTTCTAGAGATAAAAAGGCTTTTACCCACTAGTATTCAATTGGGAAGAACGCGATTCCATGTTATACAGTGTCGTGTATATTTAAATAGTTGTGCTGTAGCGCTAATTTCGAATTCAAAACAACCGCTCAGTTTGTGGAATGAATAATGTATTAGGATTATTTAAGATGCGCCCACGATTTTAGTCGATCTACTCACCTTCGATATAAATAAAATCTCTTCATCGACAACATCCGCATCGCTTTCTTCATCATCACTGTCGTCATCTACTCGAAGTTTCTTCGAACTATCAGTCTCATCATCACCATCCAACCTTCGCTTCCCCTTCCCGTTTACTTCTGTTTCCTCCAACTTATCGCCGCCCAGTTTTACTCCGCTATTCGCGGTTTTCAACGCGTTTAGTTTAGAGTTGGCCTTCGTTACTGCAACAGGTTTAAACCGATGGATTTCAGCGGTTACGTGTTCGTGAGACGACGTTGGTACAGAAACATCAACGTCGTCAATGGGGAATAACGGGGCGAGTTTATCCGGGATAACGTCGAACATATCGATGGTGGTGTCGTCCTCGACGCGATCGGTTGCCGAGGTAACTGGTTCCACAGCGACCCCGTTGGTCTCTGTTGCTCCGCGTTCCGAGTTCGCATTCATCGACTCATCCGCCTCGTTCCGGTTTCGAACGTCGTAACTTCTAGAGGTTGGTGGTTCCCCTTCGCCCGCTGATATTCCCAGGAGCTCTCTAGTGCCCGGCTTCCCACCTGCAATAGTTAAGGTTCGGTAACATTATACTGATAATATGAACTACAGTATTTCGATTGCTGTTAAACAACGTTATAAATCGGAAATTATTATTAATGCCCTGTCAAGTGATGTTATTGTTAAATGGAGAATTGGAACCTGTTATATATAACAGCTACAACCTAAAGAAGTCATAATATTAGTGTTAGGGGAAATCTTGTTTATAAAGGGTGTATCACCACGTGGATATATAGGGAAATGAGGGGTTTCTACGGTAGAAACCCCCTATTTTCAATATATCCACGTGGTGAAAGACCCCTTTAAACAAGATTTCCCTAATATTTAATATAAATACTCCACGAACAACGTCGTTCAGGTCAAATCAAACCCAACAAATAATATTAGTGTTCAGGTTCACCCTTATGGTTTACTAAGCCCACGTAAACCAACAAAGTAAAGTTATCGGTGAAGTTGATTGAAACATTGAAAGTAGAATTATCTCACTACTAGGGATGTCCCGGAATTCCGTTCCGGCCGGAATTCCGGCGGTTTTTACTGATTCCGGTTCCGACTGGAATTGCCGGAATGGGATCAATTCCGGCCGGAATTTTACCGGAATTACAAGGTTGCTAACTAGTTTGATAGTTGGAATTATTAGTTTGTTAAATTGTTATCACACATTATGTATACATTTACATTATCACAAAAATTTAACTGACATGTAATTGACTATCATTTATTGATTTCGTTCGAATAACATGTTACTGTAAACTGATTTGAGTCTAAAAACCAAACTTTTGGCCAAGGTTTATAGGTTTTTGAAAAAATAAATGAAATAGTTTAAACCGTCTCTTAACCCTATTTGGCTCGGGGGTGGGGGTCATTTGAGAATATATTTTGTAATTCATTTTGTGGGAAAAACCAAGATTTCGTGACTTTTCCTAAAATTTAAATAAACATGGGTATGTTCATTTTCGTGCTGTGGTCCCTTTCTTGCACCCATCTCCAGTATTTTGAGCTACAATTTTCAAAAGTTTTAATGGCTCGCCTAAATTATTTTTTTTGTGGTACATAGCGGTTTTTTAGATGCTGATCACGATTATTGAACTCAAATATAACATTCGAGAAAATTTTTGGTAATTTTGAATGTGCCTCCTGGGGCACGAAAAAAACAAGTAGTACAAATATGATAATGGAAATCACCACCAAATCAAATTGATTTTATGCCATTAGGGGTTTTCCGGGATGCTGATCATGAATGGGACACTCATATCATATCATATCCCATTCATTGGGACATTTTTGGACATGTGCCAAAGTGAAGTGGCACGAAAAATACAATTAGCATATTTTGATGATGATAAATCAATAACAAATTAACCTGATTTGATGGCATTATTGGGTTTCTGCTTAGCTGAATTCGTATATTACACTAAACAATTTATGGTGGTACTTTTAAATATGTGCCAAATTTGTACGAAAAATACAAGTAGGGCAAATTGATAAAATTAGATGTTTACACTTCCATAAAATATTTTTACAAGTTCTATCGTTATCAGCGACCTCAAAAACCTCTATAGCTTCAGAATTATCCATCCAAACACAACATTTGTTAGTTTGAAATTCACAAAAAATTATTTTAAGTTTCATGGGTCATTTAGTGTATTTCACTAATTATACAAAATTCCGGTTCCGACCGGAATTCCAGCCGTATTCCGGTATGTTGAATTCCGGTTCCGGCCGGAATCAAAACATCGATTCCGGGACATCCCTACTCACTACACTATCCAACCATTATTACTCCCCAGACAGAAGCCATGTTATCATTACAGCAGAGTCCCCCAAGCTTCCGGTTGGACCACTTCCGGTTTGTATACCTGAGATCCAGCTTTCCAACATTAGATGCCAACACTCTTCGAGCACGAAGTTGAGCATACCCAACCCACCCAACCCAATATGAGACTCTAACACAACTCACCCAACCCAATATGAGACTCTAACACAACTCACCCAACCCAATATGAGACTCTAACCCAACCCACCCAACCCAATATGAGACTCTAACACAACCCACCCAACCCAATATGAGACTCTAACACAACTCACCCAACCCAATATGAGACTCTAACCCAACCCACCCAACCCAATATGAGACTATAACCCTACAAACTGGGAGACAAATTGGCAAATATTTTTCAAAGGATATTTAACACCAAAATTATAAGCCACCAAGTTAAATGAAGGTTTTTTTCTATCTTTCTGATCCGGCTATGTTATGAGGTAAAAAATAATATGATTTAATGTGAGTCGCGTAGATATTATTTGAAACACATTTAATTAATTTCCCAATGGTCAGCTATAGAAGGATGTCAGCTGTTAGGGTGCAGCTATAGAAGGATGTCAGCTGTTAGGGTGCAGCTATAGAAGGATGCCAGCTGTTAGGTTGCAGCTGTAGAAGGATATCAGCTGTTAGGGTGCCATATTTTTAACCTCATGAAATGATTTCGCAATCACTCAACATACTGGTTCGCAAAAAATAAAAATTTAAGTTCCATGAATAACATGGAAAGCTGTACCCACCGTTAACTAACACTAAAACAAAGAAAAATTTACTATAAATCGAGAGGCTGTTTCTTTTTCGTATTTTCATAATCCAAGTGTTGCAAAGTAACCATGGAGATGAGACATCTGAATAAGTGGCAG